>JAJMEW010000160.1:0-150951 GCA_030574395.1 Pichia californica
TATTGTAATTGGTCGGATGGTCTAGTTGGTTATGGCATATGCTTAACACGCATAACGTCCCCAGTTCGATCCTGGGTTCGATCAATTGAGTTTATTTTTTTTACAATTCTTTGCTCAAAGAAAAGATTTTGTCTATTCTTTTTGGGTTCTTATTTTAGTTATTTTACCACAGATTTTAAAAAGTCAGTCTCTTTAAAAATATACACAAATTATTAATTATATCGATTAAAATTAAATTAAAAATTAAATATTAAATATTAAATAAAAATATTAAAGTTAAAAAAAATGATGTAAATAAAAGGAGGAAATAGAAGGAAAGATACTCATGGAAATTGGAAAAAGTAGAATGGAAAATTTAAGTCTGCTCTTTCTATTTGAATTTTAATGAAATATCATATATATATATATGTTAATGGATACATGTGGACTAAATCTACAAAATGAAAATTTTATTATTATCATGAAGGATGTTATTGCTGAAATTTATTTTTGTTCTTTTTTTCTGAAAAGCAATTAAACTTTTTCCTATTTTTATATTATTTAGGGTTGACATGGACGTCAATTATTGGAAAATTAAATAATTTTATTATATTTTTTGGAACATTAAAATATATGCTGTTTTGTTTATATTGGATAATAAGTTTTGATCACTAACTGCATCTGCTTCAGTTATATTCGTAATATTAGTATCATCTATTCTAACCCATTGATCTGCGGAAGTTAAAACATCTGCAGTATAATGTCCATTTTCAGTTGATCTACCATGATGATAAACAACACCTAATAATTTGTAGTTTGGTTCTTCTGAAACCATTGTAGATATACAAGATTTTGGTAATGTTAATTTGTGATCATATTTGATGAACTTATGTATCTTCTCTATACGACCATCTAATAATTTGGCTTTAGATTGTTGAGCAAGATTAGCCTGTTGAGCTTCTTTACCACCCTTCTTCTTTTTGTTCTTACCTACAATTTCATAATTTGCATTTTCAGAATTGGATTCATCATTGGTAACAAAAGAAAATCTTTTCAGGTGTATTATTAAAATTGATGGTAATTTATCTATAAAATTTTGCTTTTTAGCCATTGTTGAACCCAATGACACTTCTTCATCTTGAGAGAATTTTTCAAATGCTGTAATTAAATCTGTTGTTTCAGGATCACTTATATCTAATTGAACTTGCATGAATGGATCTAATGTGATGGATGATTTTTTATTTGAAGCTTTCAAAACAGATTTGAATTGACCACCGAATAGATTCACTATTGGAGATAATTTTACTTGGAAACTTCTCTTACCAATTGTTTTCATATTTGATCCAACTTCATTCCAATTATCACTGTTATCTAATGCGGATGCATTTTCTTTACTTGAATCTTTAATAAAATCAACATTTTGTAAAATTTTTCTAGTAGTTTCCTTATTGGTGAAAGCATTTGCAAATCTATTAACTTCAGGTGTTGAAATAATTTTAATACTTTCAACAAATTCTTCATGTAAACCATCCAAAAGAATATTTAAAAATTCTTCTGCATCTTCTTGTTGACCCCAACTTAAATGTGAAAATCTAGATAATGAAGCAATTGAAGAATAAAAACGATCTGGATTAATAGTATCAAATTTGTTTGGAATTTTGGATGCAATTTTAAAACTGTCTTGTAAATCTAACAATGCATCTAAAATTGGTGTATTACTTTTGGTTTCATCTAATTCTTTTATCGTAGATTCTCTAATAATATTTAAAATCTGAGAAAATGGTGCACAATAGAATAAAAATTGTAAAATAGAATTCATATAACAAATGTTACCAGAATTTTGCAAACCATGTGGGATAATTCGAGAATTTTCATCAACATTAGAATTAAATATTCTACTTATGTATTGAGAATCAAACATGATTCTTAAAAGAGTAATACCTAATGATTTTGGAGCTCCGGATAAGAATTCCGCAGAAACAGTATCAAAAACAGCAACAGAAGAAGATGAAGGAGATGCAGTAGTACTCTTTGAAACAAGTTTTGAACGTGATGATGGAGATGGGGATGAAGATGGAGATGCTGTTCGTTTTAAACTTTCTGCAAGTGTTTTAGTTTTAGTTCCAGATGCTAGAAGATTTGCCATAGTTTGAACTGAAACTGGTTTTACCGTTTCCTTCGTTGATACTACTGGAGTTTTTGGTATGATTGGTGTTACTGGTGCCGTTGCTGGTGCTTGCGCTGGTGTTACTGGAGTCGCTGGAGTTAAAATAGATTCTGGTACAGGAGTTGAAGGAGTTGGTGTCTTTTCTTGCTTTTTTGTATTGATTGTAACAGTAGTAGATTTTGTTTGTAAAGATTGAGCTGGAGTTGCAATTTTTGAAGTTGATGTCTTGGCAGTACCATTTGTTTTTTGTTGAATTGATGTTGAAACTGTTTGGACTGATTTCTTTATTTGTTGTACGGATGCCGGAGCAAGTGAAGATTTCTTAATATTTCGTTGATTTTGTAGAGATTGAGGAGTATTGTAATATGGATCTTTCACAAGTCTTTTTTGACGAAGTGCCATTTTTCTATGTGGATTAATTTCATTTTCAGTTGTACCAAAATATAAAGGGAAATTTTGTTGGAAATCTGTTTTTTTAGACTTTGAAGTAACGATAAATTGTTTGTTACGTAACAAATACTTTTCAAAGAAGATTTCATCTTGCGGAGACAATACCTTGTCTAAAGTAATAGTAGTTGGTTCTGATGAAAGTGCAGTTTGAGCCATGATTATAATAATAATAATAATAATAATAATAATAATATATGATAATTAATTTTTCTTTTGATAATGGAATAAAATAGTCAAACCGTATTTCTAATTAAGGTAATATCAGTGAATACTGAAAATAAATGAGTGTTGTTTGACTTGTGTAATTAATGCAAAGCAATTGGACAAATTAGAGAATGATTGGGTATAAAAATAATATTAATAATGTGTGAAGTTGTATTTGTCTCACACAAAGGGGTGTTCTTGTTACAGAGTGCAAAGTAAAATAATACAAAGTATAAAGGATAAAATATACAGCGTGCAGAATGTATGTTCAACTTAGATCTTTAGTTTGAGAATCAGAAATTCATGTGAATTGTGAAATGGTCAAAATGGAAAATGGACGAGAAACGACAAGGGAAAAAGAAAAGCGGGTAATTCAGTTGGTATTAGTTAGTATATACATAATACACAGGATAATTGAAACAAGGGCAATTTTTTTTTTTTTTTTAAAATTTTAATAATATTACTCGCTATAAAAAATTCTATAAAAAATATTTGGGACAGACGCCTGAATATAATTGGGTCTTGAATAAATTATATATTGTTTAGTATAGTACCTTTCCATCATTAAAATTTTGCTTTTTCAGAAGATTTATATAACTAAATTGGCGTCGATCGACGCAATAATTCAAGCCATTCTTCCTCTTTTGATATGTTTATCTCTTCTGGAACAAGCTTATATCGATCTGATACATATAGGAGGAGAAGATGTGGACAACATCTATCTAAAGATAGGAAATATCCACAGCTGGTACATGAAAATGCACCCTTTTCAAGAGAAACAATAGACAATGGTTGATCATTGAGAGAATCTTCAGGTCTTGTGCATACATACATTATGAAATCTGGTCTATTTTGATAGATATATTTTTTAAGTGATTTGTTATCTAGCAATTTGAATAATTCCCACAATGTTTTTGTTCGATCAGATTTGATGTAGTCGTTAAAAATGGTATAAGGAATACCTGTAAATTCATTAATAGACTTTGTAACTTTAAATACGTTCATATCATTGGAAGTTTCATTGAACCATGAAGTGAGTATCTCGACCTTTTCTTGATCTATATGTAGCTGTTTAATGGTAGAGTCATTGAATTCGGAGCTATCATTAACAAAGAGGTTGTCTAATAGTGTTTTAAAAATTGATGATTTTTCATCATCTGATATAATTGGTTCTAAAGTGAGGTTGGATTGTTCAACTTTTTTGTATTCATAATCCATTTTTAATTCTGATAGTAATTTGATTTTACATTTCTAACATATATATATATATATTGTTATCAAAGTAACATATTTTCACATCAGATGTCTTCAGAGATACATGATTGATTGGTTGAAAGTTGAGTTGAAAGGTAGACGTGTAATAATGTAATAGCAAAAACGCGGCTCACAGAATGGAGGCTCGTTCATTTTTTTGTCTGCTTATATACGAGAGATTGTGCTAGTGTTACAAAAAAAAAGTAGTTAAACAAAATGTAAAAAATAGATATGTAAGTTTATATATTTTGAAAAATTAAGTGTATATTTATCTATTAAAAAAACTTAGTAGATATATACATACATATATATGTATTAAAAAAAAACACTTAAAAATATTGAAAAAAAGTTAAAAAGATAACAATAGAAAATAAGTAAATTAGCAATCGTATATTTTACTTCTATTAAATTTGGTACGTTCATGTCTCTTCATTCTTTTCCTTAGTTTATTATCAAGTAAACGAATAAATTGTGCAATATCAATAAAATCACAAAAATGTGCAAGTTCAATTTCTTTTGCAAAATTTTCATTTTTTCTATTTTTTAAAATTTTCTTTTTTTCTGTAACATGAGAAATTGATTTTGCTTGAATAGAAGTAGGTAATTGATTTTTTTCAAATTCTTTTATAAAAATTTGATCATTAAATTTAACTGATATTTTCGATGAATTTTCATCAATAAGTTCTTCTGGATTTAAATTATTTTTGTAATCTTTTTCTTTAATGTAATAACTTTCAACAAAACTTTGATTTTTCATTAAAATTGTTAATTCAAATGAGGATGGTATTTTAGATAAATTAAATATATTATCCATTGCATTTACCATTCTTAAAGTTTTGATTGTACAACCTAAAGTAGCAGGATTAATATCTTCAATATCATCTGGGCCAGCATAAACTTTTGATGCAACTGTTTTTGCCTTTGAAACAAACCATACAACTGTATCATTATTAAACTTTTCTTTATCTTCTTCATACTCTTTAGCAATAAGATTTGCATCTTGATGAAAAAAATATAAACCATGAATATTTCTATGAATATTAAGAGGATTATTGGAATATTTTAAAAATTTTTCAGTTTCATTAATATTATTAGAATATAAATTTGGTGATTCTATCAATGGATATGCAAGACTTAAATTATGGTCATTTAAAATTGAAGTTAAATCTTTGCTCATTTTTTTATCTTTTTCAGTAGAACTTTGTAATTCAATATATTTTTCAAATTTCAGGCTACTACCCAATGCTGATTCAATAGCTATTTTCAAATTGTTTTTTGCTCTCCGTTCTTTATAAGATTCAACAGCTGCACTGAAAAGATGAGACATTTGTTTTTTTATAATATATATAAAAATGAAAAGGAATAATCAAAAGAGAATGAAATAAAGAGTCAAGCAAAAAAGAATAAATATAATATTAACTTTAACAATTTATTTTCATTAACAAAATTATTATAGATAATGGAATAGAACAAATTCACTAAAAATATTCTATTTAATTTTTTCGGAGTACAGAACACGGAGATATGCGACTGATAATATGTAGATATATAATGTAAGAGTTAAAAGGACCTGTTTGTGACATTCTATTACAGAATATGATAATAAACATTAATTTTCATTAAGATTGTTAATTTAGCTAAACAGTACTTTTGATATTTTTAAGGGTAATGTGTAAAGTGGGAAAATTTCAGCTTGTAGTTTGTATAGACATATTGATAGCAATTACTACACAAAAAAAAATTGTGCTAAGTAGAGAATGCTGATAGATAAATTAAGGATATTCTGTATACTGTTAGCAGAGATTATTAATTTAATCCATGCAACGAAAAGCCATAAGGCATTCTTTTTGCAAAAGTAAAATTAATATTATGATAGTAGAATTAAATGATTTTTTCCTTGTGTAGAAACAAACGTAGAGTCTGAATTTTGAATTGGTTTCATTATTTTTGTTATTAATGTCTGTATATTTTTAAAAAGGGGCTAAAAACCAGAAAAAAGTCTTTACCTACTTGTTTATAAGGAAAAAGGACATTTTACCAGAATATATGAATATTTGCAATCAAGTCAGAATTTAATGATTATTTCTCAGACTGTCACCAATAATTGTGTTGATTTAAATTGTAATGTTAGTTTAATTCAAAAATAAGCCTATAATGAGCTCAGCTTTCAGCTTTATGAATTACAGTAATGAAAAGATCCATTGACATGATTTGTTGGTATTTTAAGAGCCGTAAATGCCAAGATTAACAAAAGCAGAATTATTTTAAGCTCTACTTTAAATCATTAATGGATCTATTAGAAAACAACTAGATGAATTTAGTAGCATATAACTCTTAACTCTTTATCTAATATATATATATTTAAGCTATACGTCGATCTACAATCTACTGATAATTAATTACAAATTAAAAATTATTTACAACTTACAACAAAGAGCAGATTATCAAAAGTTTACTTACATTGTTCAGTGTTCAAGTTTTAGGAGAAACTTGCTACTTACGAATTATTATGATTTAAGAGATAAGCGATAAGTATTAATCTATGTGTTGCAAATTACTATTATTTTAGTAAAATATCCTGACAGAGCACGGGTCACTAAGTCAATTCGAAAGCACAGTCTGGTGATTTTAGTCCAAAGTACAAGGCAAATGAGTCTCTCTTTAATGGGCCAATAACCAACAACCAACAACCAACAGCAGTCAAAATTGTATCAAATTATACGGCGGAGACAGGAGACGGAGGACATCGAGGGCAAAAAAAAAACACAAGACGAGAGATTGTTCCCAAAGCGGTAAAAAGAAGAAAAAAGAAAGGAATCTGTGACGTCAAGGGAGTCGAAGATTTCAAATTTCAAAGCAAATTTCAAATTTAATAACGTTGTTAAGCTTGGGGAGCTTGTTGCCGGGGAGAGGAGGGGCAGAGGGATCATGGATCGCGGATTAGAGAATAATAAATAATGAATAATTGAGTATTCGATTCATAATCGATAATCTCCTATCCCCATTTTTTATTTTTTATCTTGTTTGACATGTTTTATGTTTTATCAAAAGTCGTTTTGGGCTATAGCTTATCAAATTCGTAACGTGATAGTAACAAAAATTGTTATTATATTATGCACATTGTAGAAATAAGAAACTACAATTACAATTATACTAATAAAAACAATAACAATAACAATAACAATAATAATACATTATAGTAATAATTAATCTATAACAAGTAATAATTGATAATTAAGAATAAAGGATAAGTAGTGTGTAGTGTGTAGTGCCTGTCCCATCATTAACTAATAGTCATAGCCATAATAAGAATTCGTATGATAGCCTCTATGTATTTTGCTTTGCTAACACCATACACCTGTAAAGACTAAAAATAGAAATGTGGGATATGGAGAAGAAGGAGAGGGTTTGTTTTCTATTTTTAGTAACGATCATAGTAGCTAATAGTCAGCGCTCAGCGCTTGCCGCTGCCGTGTCCAATGTTTATTTTTTCATGTTGTTGTCTTTCCGCATTAGGCCACACGGCCCTCGCTCCGGTGCCAAGGAAGAGTGTGAGTGCCCTTAATATTCCTGTGTTACTGCGGTATTCGCCTGCACCGCGTTCTGGTTGGTAGGTGGTGGGTGGTGGTAGGTGGTAGTCAATATTGTGCGTTGGAGCGGTGCAAAAAAAAGAAAAACAAACATCACCCACCCACCACTCACCCATATATTTCCATTTTCCAAATTACAATTTACAAGTTACAAGAGTCAAGAGTCATCCGTTCAAATAACTTTTTCTTTTTGTATAAAAGAACAACATTTTCCTCTTTTTTTCTTTTGCTTGTTCACATTTGTTCTCTTCTTCTTCTTCTTTTTTTTCTTCCAGATGTTTATTTTCTTTTTTTTTTATTCTTTTATTTTCTTCAACAAACAACTAACTGTTCCAGTCTCTCGCTTAATTATATCAAACAAAATGCAATTCTCCGTCTTAGCCTCCCTTGCTTTAGCTTCAACTGTTTTGGCTGCTTCTAACGATACCGTTATTACTGAAGTTGTCACTGCTTACACTACTTACTGTCCAGAAGCTACTGAAATTACCACCAACGGTAAGACTTACACTGTTACTGGTGCTACTACTTTAACTATTACTGATTGTCCATGTACCATTGTCCACACTTCCACTGCTGCTCCAACTAAATCTTCAGAAACCGCATCTACTTACACTGGTGCTGCCAACAAAGTTGGTGTTGCTGGTTTAGCTGCTGCTGCTGGTGCTGCTGTTTACTTATTATAAGTATTTTGATAGTTTTTTATTAACATCAATCAATATCTTATAAATAAATAAATTTCAAAAAAACAGTGTAGATTTTATATTATTAATTTTATTTTATAATTTTATTTAAATTTTAATATATATAATATTAAAAATTTTGGGTACAAAACATACATCATATCTAATAACTAAAATTAAAAAAATATATGCGAATGTAATATTCGTGTACAGCAAAAAAATCCTTTATCTAATGGGGTGGCGGTTTTTTACATGAATTAGGAATTAGGAATTAAGAACTGAGGTTAGTGGTCACTGAGTTGCTACTTGGATCATGGATCGAATTTAGTACCTAACCGCTAACTCTCAATTTTCTGGCCGGAAACCCGGAAATTAGTAGAAAAAGAAACCGGAAACTATAAAGAGCCAAAAATTTATACTGGCGGCGGTGCACGGGTGGGTGGGCATTTTCTTTGTAATCTGTGATGTAGTGTAGACGCGTCGATAATTTTATTTTATTTTATTTTTATTGCGTTAATTGCTAATGCCTGGCTACTGGCTGAACGGTAATTTATGATTTTGCTGATTGTGCTGGTATCTTACCTATTGACTTATATTGACTTATACATAAAAGACAATGTATATATACATTACATATTACACACTATTTACTATCAGATAATCCTACTCCGTCTAAGGCTATTTAGCTATTTAATTTAGTTATTTAATTTAATTTAATTTAATTTAATTTATTTAATTATTCATTTATATTACAATTATAATTACTATAATTATCATTATTATAAAATACAATGTCTTTCCTTAGTGAGGATTCTCGTGAAAGTAAGAAACTTCAAAGACTATCTAAATTATATGGACTCCCTTTAATTTTTAATGAAAAGGCTGTTGTTATAGAATCAAATTCAGATTTAGATCTCTATCAAACTTTAATATTACCTACGCATGCTTTAAATTCTTCAATTATTAACATATCTCAACAATTTTCTAATAATAATAACAGTAATATTAATAATAATAATAATAATAATAATAATAATAATAATAATAATAATAATAATAATAATAATAATAATAATAATGATGATGATGATGATGATAATAATAATAATAATAATAATAATAGTAATGATGAATATCTCGATTTAAATAATAATGATGATATTAATAATAATTTTAATAATGATAATGATTTTGATAAATTTAATGATAATGATAATAATAATGTTGAATTTGGTAATGGAATTGATGGATCCAATGACTTTGATTCATTAGATAATGACATTAATATTAACAACAACAACAACAACAGCATCAATAACAACAGCATCAATAACAACAGCATCAATAACAACAATAGTAATAACATTAATGGTAATGTTAATATTGAAGATCATTCACTTTCTTCACTTAAATTAAAAAATTCATTAGTTTTAATTGGTAATACAATTTCACATAATGGTGGTGTACCAATTAATAATTTATCAAAAATTCCAAGTTATCAATGGGGTTTTAGACATGAAGATGAAATAAATCAACAAATTTCAAATACTTTATATTCAAAAGATGGTTGTAGTATTTCATTACTTGCTGGTAATATGCCAAATATAAATTCAGCTGGTTTAAATTCTCGTATGATTAGATTACCAATTAAAAATAAAAATTTAAAAATTATTAATCCTTATGATATTGATAATGGATTAAAATTAAATAATTCAATTATTCAAGGTGGTAATTATCGTTCATTAATGAATGGTTTACCATATTTTGATATTAAAATGGCTGAAAAATTAATTAGACAATTAAATTTAGAAAAAAAGGATGGTTTTAAAGCTTCAAATACTAATACTTCATGGTTTTCAGAATCACTTAATGAAACAATTGATGATATTGAATATTTACATGGTGAAGTTATACTTAATCAATTTGTTAATAATAAACGTGTAATTAGAAATTTTGATTGGTTATTATATTGGGATAAAAAAATTAAATGTAAAAATTTAATTGATTCAGTTAAATTAAGAAATAAAAATAAAAATTTATATGGTGAAATTTTAAATTTTAAAACATATGAAAAATTAATGAATCTAAGAAATAAAAAATTTAGAAATTTACAAAAGAAAAGATCATTAATTAGACAAGATATGGTAAAATTAGATACTATTAAAGCTGAAAAAAGAAATTCATATAGAGAAAAATTTGGTAAATTACCAGATGCGCTTGATTCTATAAAAAGTAAAATTGCAATTGAAATTTATGGAGAAGATTTAATTAATAAAGAAGATGATCTGATTCGTAAAGAAAATGAAATACCTGATTGTGAAGAAGAATTAGAAGTTTCATTAAAAGATCTTGAACAAGATAATGAATTTAATGATAGTGAAAATGAAGAATCAACAATAAAATCTATAAAATCTGATGAATTTAAAAATTTAAATTTACCAGTTAATGTTAAATCATGTAGATTTGGAAATAATTTAGAATTTAATAAAGAACAAGAAATTGTTTTCGAAAAAGAATTTCAAATTAATGATCCAATATTAATAAATATTCAAAATAAACTTTATGGTTCAAACAAAAGTTTAAAATTACAAAATGAAGCAAAGAATAAATATGGAATTATCACTTCAAAGATTGTAAAGATAAAAAGGCAACCAAATCCGAATGCTCTTGGATTTTCAAATATTAAAAGCCGAAAACCTTCATTCATATAGATCTCTAAATGATACATCTATAAATACGAAAGAAATTTATCAATTGAATATTTTTTATAACCTTTTTTTTTATAGAGATTATTTATATTAAGAAAAAATATTAAAATTTATTTGAATGTTTATATACAATATGCCGAAAAATACTTATATATAAGTTATTATTATTATTTAAGTTTTATAAAACTTTTGAATGTCTGATATCATTTCTTAATTTATGAATCCATAAAGCAACCAATCCAACTAATGCTAATAATGGTAAGAAAATCATATAAATTAATGATTTTAATTTACTAAAAGGATCATCATTAGTTGAAGATTTTGAATTTGAATTTTCTAAATCACGGGAATTTATATTTGAATAATATGATGAAATAGTTGATAATTTATTATCTAAATTATCAGAACTTTTCAATTGATTTTGAAGTACTTTATCAAATGAACGTAATGAAGTATCATAATTATCTAATAAATCAAATTGTTTTCTAAACATATTTGATAATTCTGCATATTTATTATTCAATATATTAAACTCATTAATTAATTTAATATAATTATCATTTAAAGTTCCCACATTATCTGAAAGTGATAATAATTGAACTTGTAATTGATTATTATCATTTTGTTGAACTTTTTTAACTAAAGTTGTAAGAATTTCTTTAATTTTTTGTAATTCATGATCTGTATTTGAAGATGATAAAGATGAATGACCAAAATCATTATCTTTAAAACCGGCAGATCCTGATTTTTGTGTTGACAGTCTTTCTCTTAATTTTTGTTGTTGTTGTAAAAATAATGAAGAACGTTGTTTTTCTTTACTTTCATCAGGTGTTGAATGTAAGGTAATTAAAGTTTCTTCAGTTTCCATTTTCATATCTGGTGTAACTTGATCATATGTTGTTAATTTTAAAATTTCAAATTGTTCATGTAATTTAATATTTTTTGAAGATAATGCTGTTATACCAAATTTAATATTATTTGAATTTAATAACTCACTAAAATTAATTTCATTTGTTTGAAATAAAAGTTTATTATCACAAGTAATTTTAAAAAATTTATTTTCATAAGCAATTTTTAAAGTAACTGGAACTTGAGAATTTTGATATTCATATTTATAAGCTGCAATATAATCATTTGCAATATCAATTGATTTTGAACCATCATTTAAATAAGTTCTTAAATTAGGTCCTAATTTTTCATCCATATTTAATAAAATTTGAAAACCTTTATAAGATGACGGACCACCAAAATTATCATTTGATTTAATATCAATTGATGATTCATCAACAATGAAAAATGAAAATCCAGCATTTGTTAAACCATAATTTCCTAAAGAACGAATTGTTAATTCAGTTGTAAATGAAGAAAGTGGATTTGATATTGAAGACCATAAAGAACCAAATTGAATTCCATCTTCATCAGCTGAAGAAAGTAAAGGTTTCGGAGTAAGAATAATTCTACCTTCTTCATAATATGAATCACCTAAATGAACCCAATTTTCACTTAAATCATCAATAGAATTAATAGAAATGAGATTTTTAATTGAATATGCTGCAATTTCTTTAGCTGTAATCTTAGATGATGATACTATTGTTATAAATGATAATAGTGTGAAAAATGTGGAATTAAACATAAATTTCGAAGTGAAAGTAAAATTTAAAGCTACCATCTCTCAATTTTATTCCTCCTTGACGATATTATATAAAGATTAAGTTAGAAAAGACGGTAAAAAAGGACAGCAATCGAAGGTGATTCAATGATCTGAACACGATCATCGTAGCGATAACTTGACAATTTTGACATTATCATGGATAGAGGACACATGATCGATTCGTTGCTATCTTGCTGACGTAAGTGCTTCCCAAATGGAAAGAGTGTCACAAGGTCGGTGCTCGTAACCATGGCTGCACCGCCTTGAAAATTGGTGGAGGGCAAAAGGCAAAATTAAAACTAAAATGAAAATAAATGAAAATAAATGAAAATAAATGAAAATAAATGAAAATAAATGAAAATAAATGAAAATAAATGAAAATAAATGAAAATAAATGAAAATAAATGAAAATAAAATAGAAATAAAATAGAAATAAAATAGAAATAAAAATTAAAAATGCGAAAATAAATGGGCGAAGTGCGTGCAAAGTGGAAAAATTATGGAAAATGGTGAGGAAAGACAACACTATAGAGAGAGCTTGACAGAAAGAGAGGTCGAGAGTCGAGAGAGAGAGGACAGAGACAAACAAATCATCAACTTTCAAAGCTCAGGCTGAGCCAGAAGTTTTACTTGATTTGCCTTCCCTTTTTGCTTTGATTACTTTTGGCATACATATACACACTGGTCAATAAGAAGGAATAAGATATCATCTTTATTTGCTTTCACATCTATTACTATAACTAATACATTAACACTTACATTTATCCCTTTCTGCTATTCATTCTATTGCCAAGACTCAAGACTCAAGACAATACTTTTTTTGAATAAGCATAAATTAAATTATAAGTTGACCATTCCACATTAGGCGTTCCCCACCTTTCCGTTTTGACTTTTGTAAACATTAATAACAACAACAAGGCGAATACGCCTGATCATCAAATCAGCAATTCTAATAGTACCTTAACTTCACCAGCATCAATAAACTCATCTCCTCTTTCAAAAGATTTATCAAGAGCAATTTTATCTCAATTATCAATCTTAGTAACTAAATTAGATCAAGATAATAGTATTAAAACAATCTACCAAATTCATAATATCTTAGAAAAATATCCAGATACATTTCCTGTTTTTTTAAGAAGATTATTCAATCAAGTTTCATCTGAAATAGCTGAATTTAAAGATATAACTACATCTAATTCTTATACTTTAAAAGTTTTACAATACGAACTAAATTATCTTACTTTAATTAATTTAGATAAAGTTAATTATATTCCACAAGCTCTATTAACAACGGAATCTCAATCATCAGTTTTCTCATTAGAAAAATTCTTATCTTTTTTCAATTTAACAGAATTCCAATCTTTATTGATTTCACTTACTGTTGAACAATTCATTAATACAAATAAATTAGAGGAAACTTACGATTTATTATTAAAAGATTTACCTTCACTTTACCTCAGATTAGCTTCAGGTGTCGTTCAGTGGTTAGATTTATTAGAAAGTTCCAATTGCTCAACTAGAGATAATTTATCTACTTTCTTAAAATTATTTTTAAATTCAAAAGTATTTTCAGTACCTCATAAATTTATTGTTTTATCACATATTTCAAATACATTTGAAAAATTTTCTACAGATAAACAATCTTCAATTCGATCATTACCTTTCCAAACTAAATTTGATAAAGTTAATACAGTAATCAACCAATTTTTAAATAAAGTTAAAGAAATGAATTTTAAAGATTTAATATTAGATTTTTGCAATACAAAATCTCCACCTGATAAATTATTATTTGATTTATTATCTCTTCAACCAGAGAAAAATTTAACAGATGCTATTTTTATCTTATTATCAGAAACACTTTTACCAGGTTGTCAAATTTCTAAAATTGATAAAGATGATTCTGTACCATCACCAGGATCTTTATTAACAGCTAATAATTTACCTGAATCAAATGCAAGAGGTTCAAGAATGCTACAAATAATTAATAAAGTTAAATCTCAAGTTGATTGGGATTCTGTATTTGATAAAATTTTAGAAACATTTGATGCTACAAAATATACAATTACTAATATTTCATTATCTCAATTCCTTGCTTCAATTCAATCTGATACTTTAATTGATAATTTCCTAAGTAAATTATGTAAAGTTTCAAATGTTCAATTATTAACTCAAATTTTTGTTCAACTCAATAATTTAGATGCTAATGCTGGTGCAATTGATATATTCAATTTGAATTTAACTCCAATCTTACAAACAGAAACTAATGTGAGACAATTATTACTTTATTATAAATATATCGTTATGCTTGAAATTAAAACAGTTGCTATTTTAAGTTTTACTAGATTAAATGATAATATTATTTCTCAAATATTTAATAAAGATTTAAGAGCTGCTCCTGAATATATGATTTTAGCTTGTTTACATTTATTACATGATAATCCAAATGCTGAAGAAAATGAAATTATTATTAATATCATGCAAAATTTCTTTATTAATTTACTTGATGTTAATTCTCCTTATTTAAGTGCAATTTTTGCATTGTTTGAAGAATATAATGGTAAAGAATTTGGAAAATTATTACTGAAATATTTAGAATTGAGAAAAAATCAAGAATCAATTCATAAGATTGCAAGTTTAACTGCTTCATTTAAAGATGATACTGTAATCATTTCAATTTTACAAAACTGTACAGATTTCCAAGAAAGTTTCACTATTTCTGTTATTTTTTCTCAATATGGTTGGTCTAATTTTAAAGATTTTATTAAAAATCAAATGGAATTGAATGCAAGCTTGGTTTCGACTACAATCTTAGACTTTCTGGAAAAACAAGCTAGAGTTGAATATGAAAATGCACAACAAGGTAAGAGAGCAATTAAATCTTTGAATCTTGAAACGGTTTTCTTTTTACTGACAACTTTATCATCTGAACAATTACCAAAGGAACTAATTGAAAAGTTACGGAACTTACAAACTTTATGTTTACAAGCTTATCCAAGGTTAATTAATTTTGGTCAAGGTCACGATTCAGCAATTTTAATGAATAGTTCAACAAATTCATTTTCAGTTGGTGTTGAAAAAGAAATGAAATTATATTATCAAAAGATGTATAAGAAGGAAATTGAAATTAAAGATGTTGTTTACATGTTACAAAGATTAAAGAATTCTGATAATCCTCACGATCAAGATGTTTTTGCTTGTATGATCCATTCACTGTTAGATGAATATAGATTTTTCCCAGAATATCCAGTTGATGCATTGGCAACTACTTCTGTTTTGTTCGGTAATACAATTGTTTCCAATTTACTTGAAGGTCCTGCTCTTTCAATTGCTTTACGTTATATTATAGAATCTGCAAGGGAACCACCTCAAAGTAAGATGTTTAAATTTGCAATTCAATCTTTATATTCTTTTATGAAGAGATTATCTGAATTCCCTAAATTCTGCTCAATGTTATGTGAAATTCCAGCTTTAAAGAGTCAACCTGAATTGTATGAAGTATGTCAAAATATTGCATCAGGTAAGGTAACTTCTAGCGTTCCAAATCCTACAGGAAATAATTCTAAAAACAATCTTTTAGAAGAAGATCCAGAGTTAGTATCAAAATATTCTGCAATTACTATTCCTCAAATTTCTTATAAAGCTGTTACTCAGGAAATTCCACCAACTGAAATATCCGATAGAATTTTATTCATGGTTAATAATTCAAGTGTCACTAATGTTGAGTCTAGAGTTGAAGAAATGAAAGAGTTATTAAAACCAAATCATTATAAATGGTTTGCAAAATATTTGGTTATTCAAAGAGCAAAATTGGAGTTAAATAATCAAGATTTATATGCTGCTATTGTTGAAAAAATGGGTGCTCATGATTTCTATATGTATATTTCAACTGTTACAATAAGACAAATTGTCATTATTTTAAATAAAACTTATGGTGATGTTAATACACCAGCTCAAGAATTAACTTCATCTGAAAAAACTTATTTGAAGAATCTTGGTTCTTGGTTGGGTAAGATTTCATTATCTAAGGATCATCCAATTTTAAGAAAGGATATTTCATTCAAATACTTGTTAATAGAAGGTTATGATCAATCCAAGTTAGAATATATTTTACCATTAGTTTGTAAAATCTTAGATGGTTCAAAAGATTCAAGTGTTTTCAAGCATCCAAATCCATGGTTTTTGGGTATTTTAAAAGTTTTGAAAGAAATTTATGATGTTGGTGGATTGAAATTAACTTTGAAATTTGAAATTGAAGTTTTATGTAATGACCTGAATATTAAGTTGAATGATATTGAAGCATCTACTATTATTAGAAATCATGAAAAAGGTTATGTTGAAAATATTGTTAATTCTCAAAAGTTGATTATGAATATGGCTAAACTAGCATTGAGTGAAAATAGAGGTGTTCCAACTATTACTCCAAGTGTAGAATTATCTGCTTTAGGCAACTCATTGTTACAAAGACAACAACAACAGCAACAGTTGACTGCTTTACAACAAGCTCAACAACATCGTCTCTTGAATCGTACTGGTATACAAAATTCTCCAACTGTTTCAAATGTTACACCATTAGCTCAACAAGCGGCATTATTGAATGCCCAACAGCAACAACAACAAGTTCAGCAACAGCAACAAGTCCAACAACAGCAGCAACAATCTTCTCAGGCATTTGAAAATTTGGTTGGTAATACTATATTTGTTACACATCCTGCTTTAAAACGTATTCTACAACTGTCAATTACTAAGGCTGTGAAGGATTTATTACCTCCATTGGTTCATAGAACCAATACTGTTTGTTTAGTAACAACGAAGGCTTTAATTCAAAAGGATTTTGCATTTGAAGTTGATGATTTCAAAATTAGAAAAGCATACATTAATACTGTTAGATACTTTGCTGAATATTTGATTTTGGCTTCGTCATCTGAATTAGTTCGTGATACAATTCAAACTAATGTTCAACAATTTTTGCAAACTTACATGAATTCTTTGAATACTCCAGTTGATGCTTCTTTTATTGAACAAATTCCAATCGCTGTTAATGATAATCTTCAATTGGCTTTGGCTATTATTCAAAAAGCCGCTATTGAAAAGGCAGTACATGATCTAGATGATGCTATGTTACCAGCTATTGCACTTCGTAGACAATTCAAAGCAACTTCACCAAACCAATTATTTTGTGATACTCAAAATGCTTCAAAGTATGCAATGTCATTACCCGAGCCTCTTGGAATTAAACCGGGGGGTGTTTCTTTTGAACAATTTCGTATTTATGATGATTTTGGAAAGACTAGGGCCGCAGGTGTTACTGATTCTTTACTTGGTAATAATTTTAATGTTGCTGGTACAAATGCTGATGTTAAACAAAGACTATTACAACAACAACTACTTTTACAACAAGCACAACAAGTACAGCAAGCACAGCAAGCACAGCAAGCACAGCAAGCACAGCAAGCACAGCAAGCACAGCAAGCACAACAAGCACAGCAAGTGCAACAATCACAGCAAGCACAACAAGTCCAAAAAGTTCAACCTCAACAGAATCAAAATCAACCACAAATAGATATTGATGTTAATAAGGGACAACAAATTCCAAATGCTGTTTTAGAACAATCAATTAATTACATTAATCAACATTTGGAAAACATTTTGAAGGCAATTACAGCTATTGATAACAAGTCTGTCAGAATCTCTGATAATATCCCAGAAATTGAACCAATTAAAACATTATTAGTCGAAGTTGTACAAACTCTTAATAGACTTGCTCAACAAGAATTATATATGAAGTATGCTCAAATTTCCGTTAACACATTATTTAGACTTGTTGAGCCATCTCAATTATTAATTGATTCATTTGTTTTCTTATTGGGTAATATTTGTGATGCTTCATCATTGGTAGTTCGCTATGTTACATCATGGTTATTTAATTCTGATGACGATCGTAAATTTGATATCAAGGTTTTAACTACATTTGTTTTAGAAGGTTTTATTTCATTAAATGATTTATCATACGCATTATGTAAACGTATTGAGATCACCAAAGATGCAAAGGTTATTTCTTTTACATGTGATTTGATTAAGGCATTAGTTTTTGGTGATAATCCGATTGCATTACGATCTGATTTTGTTAAAGTTATTGAATTATTTGAATGCGGTGATGACTCTATTAAGAATAATGAAAAGGTTGTTGAATTATTCAAAATGTTAGAAAATCCTGAAAGTAGTGATGCTTTAACTAAGTTGAAAAATGGTATTTTGAGAACTTCAAGCGTCAAGGATTATATGGCTTACATGTTTTCTGAATGGGTTAAACTTTACAAATTTTCTGGTAATTCTAAATTACAAATTGCATTTATTGACCAATTAATCGATTCTGGTATTTTGAAGAAGCCTGAATTATTTGTTCAATTTTTTACTGTTGCTACTGAAATGTCTGTTATTTTGTTTGTGAAAGAAAATGACAACTTCAAGAAATCTTCCATTGAAACATATACAGCTATTGATTCTTTGGCAAAACTAGTTGTTTTGTTAATGATGGTTCAAGAAGATACATCAAATGATTATGAGATGAGAACTTTATTCTTATCTAAGTTCTGTTCTACATTTATGTTAGCTTTTGCAAATGATCACGAAATTAACAAGGCAAATTTTAATGAACGTCCTTATTTCAGATTTTTTTCTACATTATTGTGTGAATTATCCACATTGAAAAATAATAAATATATTCCATATGCTACTGAAGTTAAAGAAGTTGAGGAACTAGATATGCTGTTTGTTAAAATTTACCAAATTTTATCTGATGTTTTCTTATGTTTACAACCAGCATCATTCCCTGGTTTTACATATGCTTGGATTTGTTTAATTTCTCATCGTATGTTTATGCCAACCATGATTGAACTTGATGATGGAGAAAATGAATGTTGTGAAAAGTTCTGTTCATTATTGGTTGCATTGTTAAGATTCCAAAGTGGCTATGTTAAAGGTAAAGATATCGAAGAATCAATCACTGTTATATACAAGGGTACTTTAAGAATCTTTTTAGTTTTATTACACGATTTCCCAGAATTCTTGACACAATGGTTCAACCCATTAATTTGTGCTACATCATTGACTTTTATTCAACTTCGTAACATTATCTTATCAGCAGTTCCATTTGATATGGTTATTCCCGATCCATTTCAACAAGGTTTGAAGGTTGATAGATTACCAGAAATTAGTATTGCTCCAATTATTTCATCTGACCCAAGTCAATTATTATTGAAAAAGAATATTAAAAAGACTGTTGATAACTATTTGAGAATTCCATCTAATTCATTGTTAAGACAAATTTTATTAGTTTTAGAATTGGATGAAGAAACCAATGAAGGCGGAATTGGATTTACCAAGGTTAAATACGATATTTCATTGATTAATTCTTTGGTTTTATATGCTGGTATTTCATATATTGATGAAAGACCTAGTAACAGTTTGAGCTTTAATGTTAAATCATCACAAGTTTCATTATTAACATCTTTGATGCAAGAAGGAGATGTTGAATTACAATTTTTATTATTACAGGCGATTGCCAACAATTTAAGATATCCGAATGCACATACTCATTGGTTCAGCTGCGTTGTTTTAAACTTTTTTGGATCTAAGACTTTATGGGGTGAAAAGAGATTAGATGTTCAACAATTGATTACTAGGGTATTATTGGAAAGAATTGTTTGTAACAAGCCACATCCGTGGGGATTGTTGGTTACATTTATCGAGTTATTAAAGAACAAAGATTATGAATTTTCAGGCTTGTCATTTACCAATTTCTCTCCAGAAGTTGAAGGATTGCTGACTACTCTAATTAGTCATGTTAGAAACCCTGGATTTGTTGCAAATGCACCAGTTCCTAAAGAAGTAAATGCTTAGTCACTCAATATTAATGATTATGAAGTTTCACATATACATATATATCATTCATTTCTAATGCCCTTTATATAGTTTTATTTATAAGTTTAACTTAAGTACTATTATTATGTATTTGACGACAACAAATTATTCTGAATTTAGAAGTAAAGCGAAGTTTGAAATTTCCGAATGCGGCAGGGCGAGTAAAGGAAGGCTTGAAATTCATGCCAGGTGAGAAATTCAAAACTTACCATGGATCATAGCAGTAATACTAGATATTTGTTAGATGTTAGATGTTATAGATGCTAGTTGTCAACTGTACTAGAACTTGTTGTTTTTATATATTAAAACATTCACTTAAGGAGAAAACAAATGCTTACCAGTTTACGTAACCGTTTTAAGAGACAATTTGGTGATGGTGGGGCTGACGAGGACGATGACGAAGAGTTACGTGATAGAGTGGCCAGAAAGTTGCATTCTAGAAGACCACCTAACACAGCATTTAGACAACAAAGATTGAAATCATGGCAACCAGTTCTTACTGCAAGAGTTGTATTACCATTGCTTTTGCTTGTTGCTGTAATATTTATACCAATTGGTATTGGTATCTTCTATACTACATATTCAGTTCAATTAGTTCAAGTTGATTACAGTAATTGTGATTCTATAGCAACATCTACAATGAGTGATATACCAAATAAGAAATATAAACATTACTTCAAAGGAAATAAGAAATCAGTTGCACAATGGTCATACGATTCTAGTACATCAGTTTGTACAATTCAGTTTGAAGTTCCTGAAGATATTAGTGGGAACTTATTTTTATATTATAAACTTACGAACTTTTATCAAAATCATAGAAAGTACGTTGAATCTTATGATTGGCAACAATTAAGAGGACATGCTGTTGCATATGATGATATTTCATCTAAATGTAATCCAATGAGTCATAGAGATAACAAAATAATTTACCCGGCTGGTTTAGTTGCAAATTCATTGTTTAACGATACTTTTTCCAATTTAGTAAATACTGAAGATGAAAGTAACAATATGAACTTTACTGATATAGGAATTGCTTGGAAGTCAGATTTAAGTATCTATAAAAAGAGTCAGTATAATGTTTCTGATATTGTCCCTCCTATTAATTGGATTGAACGTTATCCGGATGGATATACCGAAGATGATTTAGAAGATATTTCAACAGATGAGCATTTTATGAATTGGATGAAGACTGCTGCATTGCCAAGCTTTATGAAACTTTATGGCAAGAATACCAATAAAGGTAATAAATTGATTAAGGGTACATATCAAATAGAAGTAACGATGTGGTATCCAGTTACAATTTTTGGAGGAACTAAAAGCGTTATAATAACCACTTCAAGTGTTGTTGGTGGTAGACATATGGGATTAGGTATTTGCTATCTTGTTTCTGGAGGCTTATCCATTTTATTTATGATGGTATTCCTTGTTAAACAACTAGTTTCACGAAACAAAAGAGAGCATGCCTTTTTGGATAGTTTGAACGATGGTCACCCACTTAGCGGTGATAGTGTTGCCATCAGACAAGTTCTATAATATTCACCCATGTATAAATATTTTATATACCACACACCTATAAGTTTTCTGGAATTTAATTTGTTAAATTTTGTATATTATATTAGTCAAGAGACAAAAAAACCCGAGCTAGCTTACGTAATCCCCCATGCTTGGTAAACTCTACATCTTCTTTTTTTGGTAATTGTCCCTGTGCTTTCCTTTCAATGAGCGACTCCTTGAAAGGAAATACGAAGAAAGAGGCCAATCCGGTAAGCCTGATCAAATAATAATAATAATCACTTGACTGATTCTGAAACAGTAGCATTTACTTTTTGATAATATTTTCTAAATACACGTAATACAAACCCCAAAATATTTACTTCATATAATGAGCAGAGCTAAGAGAATTACTAAAGAACTTGAAGATGTCAGAAAGGATACATTATCAGGTGTTACCTTAGAAATGGCAGAAGACGGCGATCTTTCACATCTTAAAGGTACTTTTGTTGGACCACCAGGTACACCATATGAAGGTGGTTTATTTGAAGTTGATATAAAGATTCCAGATGAATATCCTTTCAAACCACCTATTATGAAATTTGATACTAGAGTTTTCCATCCAAATATTTCATCTCAAACAGGTGCTATCTGTTTAGATATTTTAAAAGATGCTTGGACTCCAATTTTAACATTAAAGAGTTCAATGATTTCATTACAGAGTCTGTTACAATCTCCAGAACCAACAGATCCACAAGATGCTCAAGTTGCTAAGCTTTATCTTAGTGATCCAAAGAAATTTTCTGAAACAGCAGCAAGCTGGACTAAAATCTATGCTCCAAATGACAATTATAAACCAACAGGAAAGGCAGATTATACTGATTTTACAAAGTTAGCAAAAAGTCAACAATTAGTTAATGGTGATATTGATGAATGTGAAAAATATGGAATTAATAAAAACACTGTAAAGATTTTTGAAGATATGGGATTCCCTAAAGACAAAATTATCTTTGCATTAAGAAAATTAAACTTGAAATCAGTTAGAATTGATGATGACGCTACTCAACAGAAAGTTCTTGATGAAATCCTCAGTTAATAATATATATACTATATGATTGTGTATACACATATATGTTTTATTAATCTTCTTTATAAATGAATATAAATATATTCACTAGAATTGGAATTATTGACAATTGTATAGATACGGAAGGTTGTTTCCGCTTAAATAGTTAATTATTAAACTTGATAAAAAGAAAATTAAAAGATCAACAATTAAATTTTATGCTTTTAATAACGTTAATTAATTTTAATAAAAGAACCAGCTTTGGAATTGTTTTGTATATATAAAAATTATTAAAAGTAAAAACATTATAAAGGTTATAAATGTTAAAAACGTTATTACACATTAATTGGAGCTTTTGATTATTTTCCAAATGAGCTTTTTTAGTTATGTATAATACACATTAACTTTTAACTTTTTTAGATTTGATGTAATAGTATACAGTTTTATAGAATAACTTATTCTGCTTTAATATTATCAAAAGAGTGACTACTTAATTATTTTCTTTTATTATTTCCATTGTTATTACTTTTGTATGGCTTTTTGTTACTCTTTTTTTCTCTTTTTTCAATGATAAATACATCATCATTATGAGTGATTTTACCCAGTTCTAAAGCTTTAAATTGCTCATTAGAAGAACTGAAACCCACAACAGCTGTTGAAGCATTTTTAGTCAATTGAACAACAGAGAAATGTCTAAAGTTATTAGCAGCAAATGCAGACTTAACGGTATCTTCTTCAACAAATGCTTTTGCATCTTTGAATAAAACATAAACTTCGTACTTGTAATCTTCGTTTGATCTATTATAATTATTATTTTTTGATTTTGATGGTGCTGGAGTTGACGTTCCAGATAGAGTGGTGGAAGAAGATGACAACGGTGCTGATATTTGTGCTGGAATTGGAGTTTGTACAATTTCAGCTAATGTAACAGTGGGAGTTTGAACTACAGGCGTGGAAGGAACAACTGGTGACCCATTTTGAGTTTTTAACGTACTTGCCCAACTACTTTGTGATACTGCCGGTTGTTTTGTCTCCTTTGATACAACAGGAGCAGAGGATTTTTGCTTTTGAGTTGTTAAGGAAGCTGAAGAGGAAACAGGAGATTTTGATGGCTTTGTTGGTGTTGTATTTTTGGTTGAAGAAATTTGTGTATTAGATGTAGAATCAGGTAAACTTGATTGTGTATTAGGTGGAGAGTCATGTAAACTTGACTGTGTATTTTGTGATTGTTTAGCTGTTGTTTTTGGTGTTTCTTTCTTTTCGATTGGTTTCTCCTGAGATTTGGTATTTTGTTCTGTTTTAGGTTCTGTAATTACAGAGGTAGCAGCAGATGATATAGCAGTGGTGACATTAGGAGATGAACTTGTTGTAGAGTCCAAGTTTGAGTACATATTAGAAGAGGTTGATGAAGATGGAACAGATTTAGAAGTTGGAATTGATTGCTTCTTTTGTGTTGGAACATGAGGTGTATTGGCAGGTGTACTATCAGATGGGGGTATAGTAGTGTTATTTGTTATTATTGATGAATTTGTAGCTGATGCTGTATTTTTCACCACCTTTTTAGAAGTAGAAGTAGAAGTAGACGTAGTCATGGTAGAGCCATTTACCGAGCCGTTTATTTTTTCTCCATTTGTTTTCACAGCAGATACAGCAGTTGCTGGTGCTATAGATGGTATCACTACTGATGCAGGAGTGCTACTAGATTTAGCTGGCAGTGCTTTTTCAACAACCTCTTGTTGAACTTCTTGACTTGAATTTGAAATATCACCATTTGTTTTGGCATTAGTAATGACAGGAGATTCTGTTTCTTTTTCGACTACATCAATCCCCGGTCCATCATAAACATCAATAAAATCTGAGTCTGGTATAAATGTAAAAATATCACTTTTGATTTCATAAATATCCTTAGTTGAATGAGGTTGAAGTATAAAAGTTTGAGTAAATAATCTTGTTGGTAAAATTTCATCATCACTATTTTCATCATCTTCTTGTAATAATAGTTCCCCGACAATAGTGGTCATCAAAGAATTATCTGAGTTTTGAATAATACTGACAGTTAATACCACAATTTTAGAATTTGCCAGACTTGGAGATGATTTCCAGTATTTTTTAATACCGATTGAATCATTTAAATCAATAGTGACACCTTTTAAAGGATCTGAATTACTCTTCATATGTTTTAAGACAGCATCTGGCGCATATAACTGATATAATTTGGAACTATCAGAGCTAAGTTTACTGTAATAATATTTTATAAAGTTGATTGCAATATGGTTTGCATCTTTTTCATATTCTGCAAGAGTCATTTTTCAAACTGAAAGGGGTTTCTTTAAATATTTTTTTTATTAACTTAATGGATGGTAAATGTATTTAAATGGTAGAAACTGTAGATCTGTATAGATAGATAAAATCAGAGTTATGCAAGTTATGTGTATATGGATTGAGATCTGTGAAAAAAAAGAAAAATTGAAAAACAGTTGCTCTATTTCTTGTTCTTGTTCTTGTTCTTGTTCTTGTTCTCATTTGTTCTTGTGCTTGTCCATTCGTCGCCACTTCCACTTCTTTCTCCTTTCTTTGCTAGCGCTCCGTTTTGAGTTCTGCGTTCTGCGCTTGTTGGTTGTTGGCACGGCCCCGGGGTGGCAGACTGGAGAAAGAAATAGATCTGTGGCTGACAATTGGCAACTCCGACCTGAAATACGCAGACTACAAAGATGGAAAACTGGCTGATTCCATCTATATATTACATTATGTTTATGTTTATATTTAATATTTCATATACATATATACATATACATATGCATATACATAAATAATTCGACGTAGCAATGTACATATATATCTGTCTAAATAATTATCAGTGATTACTATTATCAACGGTTGACAAACATCATTCTTGGAGAAATGATGTTCTTACCATCTCCACCATTTGGTGCACCTGGTGGTACATTATTGGAGACATTGATACCATTCATGCCGTTAATATTGTTCATGTTAAGGTTACCCATGTTATTCATATTTATGTTGTTCATGTTGCTCATGTTGTTCATGTTGGCCATATTATTCATGCCATTCATGTTATTCATATTATTCATACCACCATTTATGCCATTGATGTTGTTCATATTACCAATATTCATGCTATTCATACCATTCATACCACCATTCATATTATTTAATGCATTCAGAGCATTGATAGCATTGATATTATTCATGTTATTCATACCATTCATTCCATTCATACCATTCATTCCATTCATGTTATTAATACCATTTATACTATTCATGTTATTAATACCATTAATACCATTCATGTTATTCATACTATTTATGTTATTCATACCATTCAGGTTATTCATATTATTCATGTTATTCATACCATTCATGTTATTCATACCATTCATATTGTTCATACCATTCATATTGTTCATATTGTTCATGTTATTCATGTTATTCATATTATTCATGTTATTCATATTATTCATGCCATTAATACCATTAATACCGTTAATACCATTAATACCATTCATGTTATTCATATTGTTCATATTGTTCAAATTCATACCATTCATACGCATATTGTTTATATTATTCATTCCATTCATGTTTATATTACCATTTAGGTTATTTAGAGCATTCATATTGGTTGAACCATTTATGTTGAGGTTGTTCAAATTAGAAAAGTATTGCTGCTGCTGCTGTTGTTGTTGTTGTTGTTGTTGTTGAGAATGACCTGAGACATTTATATTAGAAAGTAACTTGTTATCATTCTGATTTTGACCTTGAGTTGGTTGAGATGCATTAGATCTAGCGAGGATTTGTTGTTCTTGTGAATGTGCTAATGGATCTGCTAATTGATTATCACTAGTTGAGTTGGTATTTTCAGCTGAAGTTAACATAGATGTAGATAAGCCTTGCAAATGCTGTTGCTGTTGTTGCTGTTGTTGTTGCTGTTGTTGCTGTTGTTGCTGTTGTTGTTGTTGTTGTTGTTGTTGTTGTTGTTGTTGTTGTTCTTGTTGTTGTTGTTGTTGTTGTTGTTGAAATAACAATTGCAGAGGCTGGATCATTTGACCTGCTTGAACTTGACTCATGTCAGTTTCTTCTGATGTAGTTTGTACATTATCTTCTGATAATAAAGCTTGATTTATTGGTGATGTTGACTTCTTCACACTACCATCATCATTTATTCCAAATATTTGATTCCTTAGCTCTTCAAAATCAAGGTTACTGTTTAACCTTTTCAATTCCCAGAAACATAAATATGTTAATAACGATTGACCACCAACTTGTGTTAGGTTTCCCATATTAAGTAATCTATTAAAACCTAATTCATCACCTAAACTTTCTAATGTAACACCATTTCTGTAACTACCAACTGAAATTAAACTTGAAATTAACTTTATATCATAAAAATTAGTAAAATATTTTAACATTGCATCATCAAAATCTGTTTCACTTGAAGACATTTCTTTATTAATCATTAAAGAGATTAAAAAACCAAAATCATAACCAGCATGGAAACTAACCCATGTAACATTATCTAATAAACATAAACCACTATCAATAAGAGATTGAGCAAATTCAAATCTGTCAATACCATTTTCTTTTAATTTATCAAAATTAATACCTGTATTTATTAAAAGTTCAATTGATTCTTTATTAAACATTTCAGTTTCTAAATCAAAAGTAAAATTAAACTGCCATGTTGAAGGAACACCTTCTGGCCTTTTACCATCTTTATCACATAATGTAATACCAACTTGAATTAAATTTAATAAATCTGCATTTGATCTCATAGTTTGATAATGATAATCTTTTGTTGATCTAAATGAACCAATTGGTCTAGCAATAATACCAGCAAACTCTGTTGATAAAAATATATAATTAAATCTTTCAGCTAATTGTCTAATTACTACAAGTTCACTCTCTAAGTTATCACTCCAAACTTCCCTAACCATTAATTGAGATTGATATTTATGCAATAACTGAATTGAGTTCATATCTTGTTGCTGTTGTTGTTGCTGCTGGAACTGTTGATATTGTGATAAAGATAAAAGTTTTTGAGCTTGAGAGGATGAATTTAAATCATTGTTATTGTTCTGAAGTTGAGTTTGTTGTACTTGTTGTTGTTGTTGCTGAGTTTGTAATCTTCTAGCAGCCAATATTTCTTGTTGTTGAATTTGAAGTTGTTGTAATAATTGCTGAGATTGTTGTAATTTTTGAGGTTGGTTTTGATCTTGAGATTGGTTTTGATCTTGAGGTTGATTTGAATCTTGAACTTGACCTTGGAATTGGCCTTGATGTAAACCTCTGTTTTGAAGTTGTGGAGAGGAAAGCATCGTTAGTGGAAGTTGCTGATTATTTCCGTTGTTTGCCTTAGGTATTATATTTGGGTTATTAATTGGAGTATTACTAGCTGAGCTATTCTGAATTTCTTCTTGTTGTTTCTGCTTTTGTTGGAGCAGAGATAATAATCTTAGTTGTTGTTGAGCAGACACGTTGGCCTGTTGCTGTTGTTGTTGCTGTTGGGATGGTTGTCCTTGCATAGGAGGATATATGTTCTGTGTTTGCCTAGCCAGATGGTGTCCTGAAAGTGCCGATGTGTTGTAAATTGTCAAGTGTCCAACCTGCTTGTTTCTTGCTTTAGTTTGCCGTCCTTCGTCTTCATTTTCAATTCTCAGTTCCCAACTCTCCACTCCAAAATCCCCAAATCCCAAATCCCAAATCCCAGTTTTCAAACAAATCGCGAGACTCAGCGAGGCAAACAAATTTGGATTTTGGATTTTGGATCAAAAATGGAAAAGGAAAATAATTGAAATTAGAAATTACAAATTACCATGATTACGTAATCCGCAATCCAGATTTATGCTAAGCAGAGAGAAGAGGAACGAGGAACGAGGTATAAGGAACAAATATAAATTATTATGGTATACGAGACAGTCTACATGTGAAATGTGAAATAGATTTGACACACGAATCAACAAGACTAATTACCTACATGTTTTCAGCGTGTTTGATGTTTTCTATTCTGTCTAATTGAATATAATTGACACACAAACCATGACTGACGGGATGATGAACTTGAATCTAACAGAATTACTTTCTCAATTGAATTCATCGTTGGCTTCAATGAATTTAAAATTTTCATCAAGTCATATACCTTTACAATTTACACAAGAAAACATATTCCCAATTCAAATTTCAATTTCTGTATTAATTGTACTTATATCTTTTCTACTTTTCATATTTAGAAAAACTCATAAAAGAGTTGAAAAACCACTGAAATTTGATATACCCTTCCCCGAAGCTTCTCAACCAAATTGGAAAGGCAAAAGATTACCAATTCCTGATATTTATCAACCTGAAGATCCTGATTATATTTATTGTTATTGTCCTGCAACTTCTCAACTTTTAGGTAAATTTAAATCTCATAAACAAGATGAAATTGATATGATTATTAGACAAGCACAAATTGCTCAACCTAAATTTTATAATGATAAAAAATTTAAATATAAAAGAAGGAAATTCTTGCGTACTTTAAGTGAATTTATTATTAAAAATCAAAAAGAATTAGCAAGAGTTGCATGTAGAGATTCTGGTAAAACTATGGTTGATGCATCTATGGGTGAAATTATGGTAACTTTAGAAAAAATTAATTGGATATTAAAACATGGTGATTCAATTTTACAACCAAGCAATAGACCTGGTCCTGCTAATATGTTAATGAAATATAAAAATGCTCAAGTTTGGTATGAACCTTTAGGTGTTGTTGGTGCTGTTGTTTCATGGAATTATCCTTTTCATAATTTGATGGGTCCAATAATTGCTGGTGTTTTTAGTGGTAATGGTGTTGTTATTAAATGTAGTGAAAGAGTTAGATGGAGTTCTGAATTTTTTATGAGTGTTGTTAAAGGTGCATTAAAAATTTGTGATATTGATGAAAATTTAGTTCAACTTGTTTGTTGTTGGGGTAAAGATGCTGATTCTGTTAGTGGTAATCCAAGATTAAATCATTTAACTTTTATTGGATCTAGACCTGTTGCTAAAAAAGTTGTTAAAAAGGCAAGTGAAATTTTAATCCCAGTTGTTGTTGAATTAGGTGGTAAAGATGCAATTATCATTTGTGATGATTATATGAAAAATAAAGGTGTTGATTCAATTGCAAGTGTTTTATTACGTGGAACATTCCAAAGTGCTGGTCAAAATTGTATCGGTATTGAGAGAGTTATTGTTTGTGGTGATCGAAATAATTATGAATTATTATTAAAGAAGTTAAAACAAAAAATTGATCAATTTCATTTAGGTAGTGATATTGATCAAGGTGAAGAAATTGATATGGGTGCTATGATTATGGGTGGATTAAAATTTGATGAAATGGAAGAATGGATTAATGAAATTGAAATTCAAAATAAAGGTAGATTATTATGTGGTGGTAAGAGATATATTCATCCTAATTATCCTCAAGGTCATTATTTTCAACCAACTTTAATTGCAGATTTAGATCCAAATAGTTCAATTGCACAAAATGAAATTTTTGGCCCAATTTTAAGTGTTATTTATGCAGAAACAGATGAACAGGGTATTGAAATTGCTAATAATTCTGAATTTGGTTTAGGTGGTTCAATTTTTACAACTAATAAAAAGAAAGGTTTTGAATTAACAAAAAAATTTAAGACTGGGAATGTTGCAATTAATGATTTTGCAACTTTTTATGTTTGCCAATTACCATTTGGTGGTATTAAAGGTTCTGGTTATGGTAAATTTGGTGGTGAAGAAGGTTTACGTGGATTATGTAATGAAAAAAGTGTTTGCTTTGACAAAAGTAAATTCATTAGTACTAGCATTCCAGGTGTTATTGACTATCCTATTAAGAATGGAATAAGGGCATGGTCTTTTGTCTCTTCAATGAATAAAGCTGCGTATGACTATAGTCTTTTTGAAAGAGTTAAGGCCATTTATAGATTAGCCAAAAATGCAAATTAATGATAAATGAAAACAATGTGTATAGTTTCAATGTAATTAATAATGTAAATAAAATAAAATAAAATAAAATAAAATAAAATAAAAAAAAAATATTTACAAAATATCCAGTTATTATACTTTTTTTTTAAAGTTTCTATAATAAATATCAAAGTTTATATACATGAATATACATTAGCATAAATCAATTTAATGACTTTTCAGTAGTTTTAAATGCTGTAGTTAACTTATCAGCATAAGTTTTATAAGTTGAATCTATATCTGTTGTTAACTTTCTGACAATATCTTTTGAACCTTCAACATTTTTTAAATCTTTCATAAATGTTGCTCTAATAGCTTGTAAACTATTTTTAAAACTTACATTAGATTTATATTGATCTAATAATTCTTTCATTTGCTTAATTTGCTTTTCTTTTAATTCTTTAGTAGAATTTGGTAATTTAATTTTTAATAACTGTGCATTTTTTGGATCAACTTCAGGATTTAAATTCATATTTGATTCAAGAATTGCTGAAACAATCCTCTTTGTATGATTTGGATCAAATACTGTAATATTTAAAAAATTGGTCCCTTTCATAGCAGTCATAGCAACTTCAGGAAAAGTTGCAGTGTACTTATCATCAATCTTGATTTTTAAATTATCAAAAAGTGCTGGATTTGCTCTACCCATTTTCAATTCTGTTAGCTTTTTTGAAAATTGAGTAAATGAATCATCATATTTAGTTTTCAAATTTGATAAAATAGATTTTGGATCAAGAACAACATCTGGTTCATCATCTACTATATCTTTCTTTTTAGAACTTTTAGCATTATCCTTTTTACCACCTTTCTTTGCAAGAGATGGTGATGTTGAAGAAAAGGCTCTTGTACGTTGAAGAAAGGGAGAAACGGAGGAGAAAGCGGCGTATCTGCGTATCATAGTTTGGATCAAACTCATGGTATATTCTTATATGAAGAGATCTTTAATTTATAGACAAAAGAGGAAACCAAAGATGATGTCAGATCAGATGTAGTGTCCAGGAAGGGAATTGGAAATAAGAAATGGACATGTCAGATTCTTGTCAAATGTGATTCCAATTTCAGATTGTATATTGTGAATTTTACATGCTCGCTAGTTTGAGTTTGGTTCTTTCCTCTTTTTATCTGTAATCTGGACTTCTTACTTCTCACTTCTTACTACTTTCTACTGTATTACTTGTGCATATGACGAGTCAGAAGTGTGTGCAGATGGTGAAAGATAGGAGGTAGGAGACTCGGTTATTTGGAGAAATATGTGTATATATATGTAAGGATACATCCCCTCTTCTCTCTCCTAGACATGTACATGTAAACCCAGTATTATCTTCTTTCCTCTTTCCTCTTTACTCTATTCTTTCATCCTTAATCCTTACTTCTTAATCCTCATACTACGCCGATCGACGCAAAACAGCACAAAACCGAGCTGAAAACTCCTCGGGTGACAGAAAAGCCAAGCCGAGTCTCCCTTTTCTGCCAGGACAAGAAAAAGACACTAATTTTATCCGTTTTGCTATTTGAGCATAGTCCGAACTGATCTCCCTGTATTCATTTCACCAAAGTTTTAGGAACCATACAAGCAAACCCGCTGGAAATACGTTTTATAGGAGCATAGAAATACTTTAGATATAGTGTACAGTGTTTAAAGACGATCTGTTTAAACATTTTTCATCCTTGTTATAGAGTTCTTAAATCATCTCATCTCATCTCATCTGAAAATGCATCCTTTTGGCGATCAGGCTCAGCAACACAATAACGTCAAATGTGACGATAATGCTGACATTCTAATCGGTTCCGAAGAAGATTCTCATGATAACATACATAAAATGTCTTACTGTACTCTCATGTCAAAAGATCATATAGAAAGTATTCATACATCAAGAGATGAGCAAATCAATTCAAATAGCCTCAATTTAAATATTGAAAAATCTTCATCTCAAAATAATGATAGCCTAAACAATAGGAACAATGATAATGCAAATTATATATCCAATATATCCCAAATCACAGTTAATGATACTACTATAAGCTCATCTGAAAATGATATATTACTTGATCCATTATCTTTTGATGATAATGGTGATAATAACAATGGTAATGTGCCTAATATATATAATGTTGATGTATCTAGCCTATCAGTACTTCAAAATCCATTAACACTTAATGATCTGGATTCTGTTATTAAAGGTAGTAATAAACCCAACGAAGATGAAATAGATGACATAAAAGATCATGTACATGATTATCTCAATATTGTTGGTATCGAAAACAATCAGTTAACACTAAATGATATTTATATCGATCTCAACTCAGATTTTAATATGGGATTTAATTTTGATCTTTGTACAGATACAGACTCATCAATGTCATTCCCAATATTGCGCCAGCTAAATATCCAATCTCCAAATAACAGCCAACCTAATTCAAAATCAGGAACCGCTGATTCACATCCTTTATCAAATATATCCAATATTTCATACTCCAATTCAAATCTTGATACCCCTCATTCCAAATTATTAAATAATAATGATATTTCAATCAATAGATTAAAACGATCATTTACTAGATTAAAACAAACTTCAGAATTAATTAATACTGAAAAAGTATATATATGTTCATTAAAAATTTTAGAACAGGTTTATTTGAATCATTTTATGTCTAATACAGTAACTCCAATATATTTTGATATTTTTAAAAATTGTGTGACTCAACTATTGAAAAATCATCAAACATTTTATGATGATTTAAATAAAATTTATACTAAGTGGTACAATGATTCAATTTCTTTATTCAATGATTCATCCAAATTTAATTTAGATACAAATAATGCTAAATCTCCGAATTTTGATAAATTTAATTATGTTTCAAATGAAAAGGAATATTTAGAAGGAGTAGTGAAACTATTATCTAATAATTCAATTGATGTTGAAACATATTCTATCTATTGCTCTTTATATCAAAGAATTGTTCAATTTTCAAGTTCCAAAGGTATAGAAAATTTTAGACGTGGTTCAATGATAATACTAAATGATTATTTAGTTCAAAATCAAAATTTAGAAGCTGATTATTTTGTTGATCAACATTTAGATACTAGATTTATATCTGTTGTTCAAATGCCAACAAATAGAATGGTTAGATATAAGTTGATCTTACAATCATTATTAAAACATATTGATGTTGATGAAAAAAATTCGTTACAAGTGAATTATTATACTAAAACAATGGATAAAATAAATCTTAAAATTGATCAAATTGATGGTTTTGTTGGTAATGAAGATTCTAAATTAGAAAAGTTAAGTAACTTTAAAAAATTAGTTAGTAATAACAGTCGTTCAAATTTACCAAACAGTTTATTTTTAGAGAATCTTGAAAATTTACAGTTGTCTAGTTCTTTTGGTGTTGTTTTTCCAATCCAATCTAAACATTGTCATATTCAATCAGAATATCTTTGCGGATTTTTATTTAAAAGTCATTTAATTTTTGCTAAACCTTCAAACTTAATATCAAATTCATTAGATATTAAGTTTATTATTCCATTATTATCAATATTTAATGAATTAGATGATCATTCATGTAATATGTTTTCTAGTTATGAACATCTTATGAATCTTAGATTTGAAAATAATTTTAATATTTATGAAATTAGTTTAGTATTTCCAGATGAAAAGGAAAAACTTTTATGGAAAGGTCAATTAAAAGTTAATTTAGATAAAATTGATGGTTATAACCTTTCAAAAACTAATAAGTTTGATAAAAATCATGAATTTTTGTTTTCTGATCTCCAAAGTAAAATTTTATCAATTGGTTTAAATCCAGAAATTGAAAAGTTTGATCTTTCTTCCTACATTCCTCAAACAATGGTTTCTTTTATTAGATTTAATGATGGTGTAGTAAATATTAATGATAATAGTTATTCATTTGAACTAGACCATTTTTTTTCAGATTCTAATCATTCTCCTCCTAATAAGATTTCAAGAAGGGATTCGACAACTTCAATTAATAGTCATTATTCAATAGATAATGAAGCTTATAGTATAAGAACTAAAAATTCAATTATGAATAACAATATAGCAACACCACTTAGTTCTTTATCAAATAAAATTCAAACTGTCAAAATAACATTACAAGATCGTGTATTTGCTCAGACATGTATTAAATCTGTATGGTCACAGCAATTTCAAATATACACTTTGAATCAATCTATTAGTAGATCATTGTCGAATTTATTTCATTCTAAGATGTCATTGTTGTCCTTAAATGGTATTAATAATAATAATGTTGTCAATGATATCGATAACATATCAAATACACCTGGAACACCAACTGGTACATTTATTCCACCATCACCTTCATTTGCATTGAGCTCACCATCATTAGGATCACCAATTAAGCTAAGAAATGTTAAATCAATGAGAGGTTTAAGAGATGTTGGTAGGAATTCGATATCTTCGGCCATCAGAAATAATGGATTACCACCTACTCCAAGTAGTTATATGAATGAAGAATTGAGATCAGAAAATACTAATGGAAATTCAACACCAAATCATCATATTATAAAACATAGTGGTAGTTTAAGAAGTTTATCTAGCTTTATCGGTAATGGAATGAACTCAAGTGCTAAATCAATAATGTCTAGTGCTAAAACAATCAATGAAAAGGATACCAATTTTGCTACTGTTCCTTCTAACGATAAAGAGGAAGTAACTAGAAGAAGGGGTATATCTACATCGGTATCATTAGTATCTGTAACTACTTCAATACCATCATCAACATGCAAATCAGCAAATTCTTCAGCTACGATAAAGAAAGGTACCAATACTGTTAGCAAATTTTGGAGGAGCTTTAAACAGAATAAAAAAGCCAAAGGTTAGGCACCGCAATTTGAACTATACATTATAGTAAGGTTTTGTAATACAACATACATAATGTAAGTTAGTAGATTAATAAAGGCATGTCATCAAATTATAACAGTTTGAGTTTAGATATTCGTAATATTCATTATATATTATTTAGATAATAAAAGATATAGTTAAGTAACCTGATCATGATATACATATATAGATTAGAAAACTTTAAACATGAGGAGATGAATTTAATTCACTTCTAACGCTTGTTTTGACTTACATTTTGAAGTTTTCCCTTCTTCAAAATTCTTGGAATAATATCACCTTCGACTGATTTAAAATCTCCAAATTCTTCATTTAATTCTTGTTTGCTTGCAACTTCGAGAATACCTTCTGATCCATTACCAGTGACAGTTCTGTAAACGTCAAATCTAGCAACAAAACTAGATAGTGGAATAGAGTCAACACCGTGTATGTATTTTTCATAGTTGTCAACATCATCAAGGAAAACTAAGAAATCTTCCTTTTGACCTTTGTAGAAGACTCTTTCTTGTGACATGATTGATTGTTTTTAATTTGGATGGATTGCTTGTAAATCTAATTGATAAAAGATTTTTTGATTAGAGATTGTATTACTAAATAATAAAAATATGTAAAGTTAGAAGTAGGGATGTACAAACCCCAAAGAACGATGTATATGAAGGGGATAGACAACTATATTTATAGCCAACCAGTAGTGACTTGCCCACTTCCATTTATATATATATATGTATGACTTCATGGTTACCTAAAATCCACACCCAAAATTTAATACATAATAACAATAAGCAATAAACAGGCGACTTTGATGATGATATAACTCTGTAATTATCTGAATATATGGGGCTATGGGCTGGTGTGAGGTATGAGGTATGAGGTATGAAGTATGAAGTATGAGGTATGGAGTATGAAGTATGAGGTATTAGGTATGAGGTGGGAGCGGTATATGTGGCGCATGCAGAGTGTGGCTGGGGTGGCGTGTGTTCTTGATTTACAGTTGGGATCAGTAAAGTAGTTTGTAGCTACTTTGTTTGCCCTGATTTAACTAAATTGTCTTCTATCTTTTTTAAAACTGAAACAAGCTTCTTTACACAACCTAGACAATCATATAGAATGATAGTAAGGGCTACGGTAGATTCAACTTTAAACCGTTATGCGAAAACATCGATAAGATGTCTGTCCACTTCTTCATCAAATAGGTTTGGAATAGGCGGTTATCGTGCAAAGTTGTTTTTCTTTAACAATAAAAGGCACATTTCTACAATTCAATCTATTAGACCATTTTCATTTTTTACAATAGGTAAAGCTGCTGCAAAAGTTGCCAAAGTGCCTGTTTATTTAGGTGGAAGTTTAGCGGCTGCAGGCAGTTATGTTATGTACAAAGTTGAAGAAGCTCAAAATTATACTTCTGAACAGTTAGACAAGGCTAAAGAATTAGCAGGAACAGCAAAAGATGGTATTAATGGTTTTCTTGGAGGAATTTTATCACAGATAAATGATTTAAACGAAGGAAATAATACTGGTACTGAAGGTAACAACAACAACAAAAATAATAATAACAATGATGATGATGAAACACTTGTCGGATCGGCAACTACTGCCGCATCTATAGGTTTATTGAGTTCGAATAATGATGATTTCACTCTTAATGATGAAGCTCTTGAGGAAGATGAAGATATTGATGAAGAAGAAGAAAATAAACAAAGAGAAATTTTAGAGGACCAAATGCTGAATTTGACTAGACAAATGATTGAGATTAGAAATATTCTTCTTAATGTAAATGGTGCAACTGATTTAAGACTACCTTCAATTGTTGTCATTGGTTCTCAAAGTTCTGGTAAATCTTCCGTTTTAGAAAGTATTGTTGGTCAAGAATTTTTACCAAAAGGTTCCAACATGGTTACTAGAAGACCAATAGAATTAACTTTAGTTAATGATCCATCAAGTGCTTCAGAAGTTGCTGAATTTCCTGCTCTGAAGATGTTTAATATGACAGATTTTCAACAAGTTCAAAAAGTTTTAGTTGATTTAAATTTGGCTGTTCCTCAAGATGAAGCTGTCTCTGCAGATCCAATCCAGTTAACTATTAAATCCCCAAGAGTTCCTGATTTATCATTGGTAGATTTACCAGGTTATATACAAGTTGAAGCGGCAGATCAACCAACTACTTTAAAATCTAAAATCAGAGAAGTATGTGACAAATATCTCGAAGAGCCAAATATCATTCTAGCTATCAGTGCTGCTGATGTGGATTTAGCTAACTCTTCAGCATTGAGATCTGCTAGAAGAGCAGATCCAAGAGGTGAAAGGACGATTGGTATTATTACTAAATTAGATTTGGTAGATGCTGATACTGCTAGAAGTATGCTATTGAACAAAAAATACCCACTTAGAATGGGTTATGTTGGTGTTGTTACTAAGATTCCAAAATCAACTTCTATTTTTCAAAGGAAGTCAGGTATTCAAGCATTTATTGCACAGCAAAATGCCGAAAGAAAGTTCTTTAAGGATAATAAGGAACTTTTTGCAGGAACTAATGTCGGTACTAAACTATTAAAGAAGAAACTTATTCGTGTTTTGGAAAGATCTATGTCAGGAGCGTTAAAGCCAATGCAACACCAGGTTCAAAATGAATTAGAAGAAACCAGTTATAAGTTCAAGGTTGAATTTAACGACAGAGACTTAACATGTGAAAAATATATGGCCCAAACTATTGATACCTTGAAGATGGAAATCAAAGAATTCAGTGAAAAATTTGGTAGACCGGAATTGAAATATTTACTTAGAAGTGAATTAGATCAAAAAGTATTAGATTTATTGGCTTTAAGGTATTGGAATAAATCTGAACCTTTTTTAAAGAAAAACCCTGGAATATCTGATTATGAATTGGAAGAACCTTCAATTTCTGAATTAAACAGTGTAAAGAGCGATGAAACCTTCTGGCACAGAAAACTCGATTTAGCAACTGCAAATTTAACTAAAATTGGTGTTGGTAGATTATCTACCACATTAGTAACTGATGCTATTTTAACTGAAATTGATGTTTTGATTAATGCTACAGAATTAAGAAATAATGATATGATAAAACATGCAATAAAAGAAGCTGCAGTATCGGTTTTGAATCAGCGATATAATTCTACTTCTGATCAAGTTGAAAATTGTATCAAACCATTCAAATATGAGATTGAAGTCGAAGATAGAGAATGGGGATTGAGTAGGAAACATTCACTTTCATTACTCAACGAAGAAATGAAAGAGGCAAAAGAAGCGTATGATGTTATTAAGAAGACGGTGGGCGGTAATAAATTGAAACAAATTATGACTTACATTATAAATGAAAATAATTCTGTTGGTCAAAACATTGAACGTGAAAATTTAGGTTTTAGTCCGGGTTTGCTTTTAAGAGGTAGAGAAGCAATCTTTCTAAATGATCGTCTAACAATTTTGAATATGAGGATAAAGAGTTTACAAAGTTCAACATGTAAACACAAGGAAAATAAGTTTAAATGTCCAGAAATATTTCTCGATGTCGTTGCTGAAAAGTTAACTCAAACAGCAATTTTATTTCTTAACGTTGAATTATTAAGTGACTTTTACTACAGTTTCCCAAGAGAATTAGAAAAACGTTTAGGTTCTAATTTAACAACTGATGAGATTGAAAATTTTGCCAAACAAGATCCTAAAGTCAAGAGGCATATTGAACTTCAAGAACGTAAAGAATTGTTAGAACTGGCATTAAGTAAAATTGATGATGTTATGGCAATTCAAAAAAGACTCTGATGAGTTTTAAAATTTGTATATATATATTCATTTTTTATATTTTTTTTTATAAGTTTAAGTATCGTTTTAGTGCAAGGTTAACCACAAGTGCTTATCAAAAATTCAAATTATCCAAAATTACATATAAATAAGCGTAAGCCCTTACAGGTAAATTACAGGATATTTTATCTTACTATAATTATAAATGAACAGATATGAAAAACATATGGAGGATTATAATTCTGAATTAACAGATTAAATGAAATAATTTTTTCTCAAAAAAGAAATCGAAGCAATGAAAAAGAGAGAAAAAGAAAAAGATAAATATAAAAAATCAGATATAAATCATTCTACCACTAACTTTCTTGTTGATACCAGCACCGATAGCCTTCTTTATGACATCAACTGGATTTTGGTGTTTTTGTGCAACAGCCCCATTAACGTAACAAGTGGCTCTTTCACATAACAAATCTGCATAATATGCTGGTGGAACAACTCTAACAGATTTAGTTGCTCTACCAAAGATGTTACAGAGGTTGTATGTGACCTTTTGTAATTCATCTGGTGACCATTTGTTTTCATCATATAAAACATAATAATGACCAGGAATTGCAGTACCTTGTAACGCTTGTTGTGATTGTAAAAAGAAATCATAAAGACTTCTTGAAGTAACACCCTTTTCAACAATTGAACCAGGTAAGATATTTTCTTGAGCTGCAACTGCAACCATCTTACCAGCGCTGTTCTTGGCATTATTTTCCAAGGGGAAAAATCTGGTATTGTGACTCTTTAAAATGGTGATAAATGTCAATTTAGGATCGAATTTAACACCTAAGTTGTTGGATACGACACTGAAAGAATTCTTAACAGCAGTAACTTCTTCATCTAAAATAATATTAAATTGACCAATTGACACACCATCTCTATAAAATAAGACAGTGTTTGGTAATTTACCAACGGATTTATAATATGCCATAATTCTTTCAATACACATCTTTGACATTTCTTGAATTGTTTCTTGCTTTTGTTCTTGAACAGAAATAGAACCTGGAAAACTATTAAACTTGCCATCAACAGAACCAACAACTGCAGCAATAGAAGTACCGTTGGAGTTATTGGTTGGGTGTGTAACGTCTGCACCTAGAAGTAATGTTGGCAAGCCATTAACGACTAGCTTACCAACATCAGCACTTGATAGAACGTGGTTAGTACCCCCTAATTTGATACAAGTCTTCATACTCATTAATGCATACATTTGAATATCAAATTTACCAAACTTTCTCCTAGCAAATTTGTTAGCAAGTGTACACTGGTTCAAAATACCCAAATCTCTGTCCAATGCAGTCTTAACTGAAGCATAAATAGCTTTTTCCTTTTGGTTTAAGATGGTTAAGACATAATCTGTCTTTTCTTGTAAAGGTTTCATAACACTGACAATATCTCTAGTCAAATTTTCAACACGGTCATAACTGACAGGTTTGATCATAAAGTTTTTATCAAATTTGACACCGTGTTTGCCAACTTCGGTGACAAATTCATTGCATGCATCTTCAATATCATTCTTATCGTTATCACGCAATGGTCTTCTACTATTTTCTAAAACCAAAACAACCAATCTCTTAACACCCTTAACTGGTTCATAAAATTGTTTGTTAATCAAATCCCATGAACCTTTGGCTTTTTCCGATTTACCATCAGCTTGCTTCTCAACAAAAGTAATCTTAGCGTTTTTATATTCCAAAACTGGAGCAGCCAGGATTCTAGAAGGAACAATAACTAATTTCTTACCAATTCTTTGAGCTTCTGAATTTTCAACAGAACTTGTAAGTTTCTTAATACCATCTTGTTGGACTAACCCAGCAATGACATGAGGTCTATGTGTACTGAAACTTAAAACACCTCTGACATCAGTGACTTCACCCTTGAATTCTTGACCAGGTAAAATCATACATGCTTCCATTGGAACATAGTTAGAACCACCTAAATGAATCAGTGGGGCATCTGGATATTTAAGCTTCATTTTGTATTTATCAGCAAAATATTGAGCAACAGATGTTTGCTTACCATCACAATCAAATTTATAATTATTAGCAGTTTCTGATCTACTAATATCAAAAATACCCTTTGGCTTGGATTTATGACCTAAGTAAGTTCTTTGAATCTTAATACCCTTGAAAAAGAATTTTTGAGATAAAATTTCATTGTTAGAAACTTTCTTTAAATCAGCTTCACCAAAATAATCCGCTACTAAATCTGCGGCAGACATTGGTGTACCATCCTTGTTATGTGATTTAATAAATGCACCAGCAACAGGTCTAACATTAAGCATAACATTATCAAAAGTTGGTAAAACAGATGCAAAATAACCATTGGCAATATATAAACCTTTTTGGAAGGATTGACACTTCTCTGGATGGTCAATAAAGAAAAACTTACTTTTACCAGCTAAAAATACATTAGAACATTTAGCAATTTGATAACCTAAAACCACATTAAGGGCAGAGATATAAGCATTTGGTTCAATATTTTTTTTATCCTTAATGGAAACCCAATTAGATAAATCATCCATGCTTAATTTATGAATGAATTCAACAGTACAGTAAATTGGAGGATCAGCATCAGCTGCTGCACCTTTTTTCTTATTGGCAGCCTTAAGTGCAGTCATAACGGTAGAGCTGACAACACCTTTATATTCTTCTGGTTCGAAATCAAAACGAACCTTTTCATCTTCTTTACTGATTGGAAGAGGAACACTGGAATAAATTGCATCAGAACCGTTATGAGAAATTTGAGCTCTAACACCATTAAAAGGTGATTTGTCAAGTAAAACTTCTAAAAGATCTTGCTTAACTTTCTTCTTGGTACTGATTTCTTCTTGGAAAGTAACATTATAGTACCAATAAGAGATACCAGAGATTTGATACTTTAAGTAATTAGTACCAACCTTAGTTTTGATACCAACGGTACCATAACCAGGTCTTCTAACTAATTCATAAGGATCTTCTGGTTTTCTCTTTTTTTCTTGTTCAGTTAATAATTCTTGAATTTTAGGAAGTGGATTTGGAGCAGTAAGTTCAGATTCATATTCTGGTTTAAAGTTGTAATCAGGTTTTATGACTTGAGCATCTGCTGGACCACCAAAACCACCACCAAAACCACCTCTACCACCTCTAGAACCACCTCTACCACCTCTACCACCACCTCTAGAATCACCTCTTCCACCTCTGGAACCACCTCTACTACCACCCCTGGAGTCACCTCTTCCACCTCTGGAACCACCTCTACCACGACTGTAATAATAAAATAAAAAAAAGAGAAAGAATGTTAGTATTTGTTATTTGCTTCTTTGTCATCATTGAATTTAAACTTAATTAATAGGCAAATAAAAAAATGAATATTCAATAAAATAGTTTGAGATACATACTTTCCACCTGACATTGTTTATTTCGATTAAATTAGTTTCACTTAAGTTTACGTAAGTTTATCTAAGTAGATTGCTAAATAAACTTGTAGCAACTGCTGTGGATATATCTATGTAGGATGTTAAAGGAAGAAATTACATGGAATACATGAACTAAAAGCTCAGCTAAATTACAAAACACTTTGTAATTATGGATTTTGTATTTTGTATTTCGCAGCGCAATAAAACAAAGGGGAGAGGGCAAAAAGCAATTTATATGATTTATGATTTATGATTTATGATTTATGATTTATGAATTTATGATTTATGATTTGAGTTCAAGGAACGATCTTCAATTTCTTTATGCTATAATGAAGCTATAAATAAACTATTACAATTACGTTCCTAAGAAAAGGATGTTTATTCACCCTATGAGTCCTTCCATTTTCTAACTTGACGATTCATTCTTGACAATATTTTTCTCATGAATTTTCCATTTATTATGTACTTGATTTTCTCTCCTATTAATTCCTTAATTCTATACGTTTATGGCTATGCGCTACGCGGCTTCCGGCTTCCTAATTTGAAGTTGTAAAAGGTAAGAAAGTGGGGAGAGAACAGAGGACCGAGAACTGAGAACTGAGAACTGAGAACTGACCGAGAGCTAATTTTACTTTTAGCCACTGCAAATAAATTTTTTTTTTTTTTTTAAAAATTTATAACATAAAAGTTAGACTGGCACGTGACTACTTTTGAATCCTTTCTCTCCTTTTCTATTTTATTTTGTTTCTTTTTATTATGTTTTAGTGGACTCATTCAACACTGCAACGTTATATTAGTTGATTATATATCTATCTTTCTATCTCTATATATATATGTATATATATATATATTAATAAAAGAAAATTAAATAGAGGCCAGCTTGGTTTATCCCGTTGGTGAATTAATGCCGTTCTCGGTTATATAAAATAAAAATTCTTATCGATGAATTTATTATTGTGACAATTTTTACCTCATAATACTTTTAATAAAATAAACAACTTATGTTACAGAATAGATATATTAATATATATCTAATTCAATGACTACACAGTTACATATTTTCAAATGTGAATGTTGATATATTGTGGATTCGTTGTACAATGGTAAATAGACATGAAACAAAAGCATAACATAAATAGGATAGAATTTGCGATAACAAAAAAATAATAGAAATAGCGATACATAAAACACATCACAAAGTGACCTAAACATTTATACTTGTCCATTGTCATTATAAATCAATCAAGCTGTTAGTGTTATTAGTATTTCTTTGTAACTGTTGGTTACCAAAACCATAACCAGTTTCAGCTGGGACGATTGTGGATGCAGCAGGAGCTGTAACACCAATACCAGTGAATTGTGTATCTAAGAATGGATTACCTTGTGATGATACTTGTTTAAAACCTGTACCTTGTGAATTAATAAAATTACCAGTTTTAGTAAATTGTGCTGAAATTCTAGCATCACCAGTGTTACCAAATGTATCAATACCGGTACCTTCTGCAAGCAGTTGATTAAGTTGCGAGTACTGTTGGTTCATCTTTTGACTTCCAGTTATCGTTGGCTTTATTGGAGATTGTGATGCTTGCTGTTGAAGTTGTTGAACTCTTTGTTGTTGTTCTAACAGTTGTTGCTGTTGCTGTTGAAGTAATAATTGTTGCTTTTTCAATTCTTCTTCTCTCCTTTTGGCTTCCTCTTCTGCTTCCTTCTGCTTTTGTAACATTAGCAATTGTTCTTGCCTTTGCCTTTCTTGCTCTTCTTGCTGTTGTTGTTGCTGTAACATTAATTGTTGCTGACCGAACGGATTATTAGAACCGGTTTGCATTGGAATTTGTGCGTTTGCCGCTGCGTTCAATTGTTGTTGGTAAAGCGCTTGCTGTTGTTGCAAATATAATGCTTGTTGTTGAGCAGCTAATTGTTGAGCAGCTAATTGTTGATTGGCAAAATCTTGATAGGCATTTTGAAGATAACCTGTAGCCATCGGTTGGTTTGCATATATTGGGTTTCCAAACATATCGTAACCCACAATTTGTCCTTGGTTTTGTTGTTGTTGTTGTTGTTGTTGCTGTTCATAAAAACCGAAAACATCTGGTGCATTACTTTCATCATTCAAATTTAATAAATTTTGGTTTTTCTTCCTCATTTCTTCTTCTTCTAATGAAAGTTGAATAGCTCTTTCAAGACTTTCATCTGACTGTTCTCTTCTCTTTCTTTCTTCTTCATCCGCAGTTTCCCTAGATTTTTCTAATGCTCTTGCTAAATCTTCATCATAAACTTCGTTATCATCAGTTAGTGATCTAGAACCACCTCTTCTAAAACCACCTCTTCTTCTTCTACCTCTGTTACCACTTTTTTGTGCTGCATCTCTTTCTTGTTTTAATCTTTCATCATCTTGCAATAAACTAGTCAATTCTTTTGCTTTAACTCTAATAATTGAACCTTGATCATTACCTTGAGAATCTCTAACATTGAATTCTCTTAATGTTTTGATAATATATAAATTATCCTTAGCCCAGATAATAACATCATCAGAACCATATCTAACAAGATAATCTAACAAAGTTAATGCTTTTGCTACATGTCTCCAATTCTTACCTTTATCATTAAGTCTTTTATCTAAAATATCAATTGCATCTTGAAAAGAGCCATTTTTATAAGTCAAGTCAGCAATTTCTGACATCATAGTAATGGTTGGACTTGCTGGGTCATTGGATGTACATTCACGGACTAAAATTTGAGCCGATGAGTAACCACTGGTAACATTTTTAATTGATCTAAGAACCGATTTACCTGCCATTTTATTTGAATTTTTAATGAAGATATTGCTTATTTTATTTTAATTTTTTTTATTGTGATTATAAGACAAGTAATAAATAAATATTATATGTTTATAAATGTATAAATATGATGATGGACTTTAATGAGTTACAAAAATCTAATGTACCGGTCTATGTGAATAGGACGATAAGAAACAAGTTAGTTTTTAATACTTATTCAAAAGCTTTCTCCAATTGCAAAGAATGTATTGTTGTTGATGGATAAACAGTAGAAACTGACGAATTGGCAGAGTATGGAAACCAGGAAATGCAATGACTGTTCCTTCCCTGGGTGTAATCTAAGGGCTGCAGAGTGGCCACCCACACCACCTCACTAATCAAACCTAGAGGCTCTAAGCTCTAAGCTCTAAGCTAAACAGCTTGAAGGCGGGATAGTGGAAAGTAGAAAGTGAGACAAAACAAAAAACAAAAAAAAAACTCAAAACTCAAAACTGATCGTTAGAAGTTAGAAGTTAGAAGTTAGAAGTTAGAAAGCATTAAAGAATTAAGAGAAAGAAAGAGAGAGTGCGAGGTGCACAGAAGTTTACGACTTTCAAATTCGCTCTTTAAGCTGGTTCACCAAACTGAGATGTAATTTCGATAATAATACGATAAATACCTTACTCTATCACTTTGTATCGTTACTGATCTCGATAGTAATTGTTGAGAAGTTAGATTGGAAAAAAAATCTACAAGGTTAAGAATGGAAGTGTCAAGGTAAATTGCAAAAATAAAATCTTCTAACTAAAGTTTCTCAATCTCATCATTTATATCGCTAGCTCTATTTTTACGTCACCTTATTTTAATTCAATCTTATTATGGATATATACATACATACATAGACATATGAGAAAGGAGAAATAATATATCACGTAACTCGTGTACATTTGGATTCACACCCAGGACAGTTGTGCAGAGTTTCATGAATGAATATGTCGCAGTCAATACAAAAGTCCTGTTCACAGTTGGTACATCTGTACCGGGAGCTGATCTTTATCCTTGAATTGTTTTTATTTTTAAAGTTAGTTTTGCTTTCATGTTTATTTATAGCATTGAATGATTCTCTCGGCGTTTCTATACCTGCGTCAGAACTGTTTCTTTCATCATCTTTATCTATTTTAGTATCTCTCATTTTCTTCATTTCACCTTCACCTTTTGGAAAACTTACTTGACACGAGTAGCAATGTTTAGATTTGTAAAATCCAGATACTGGAACTTCTTCAAACAACTTTAATGGAAACAAATGGTGATATGATCTCGCCAAATGCGTTGATAAAATCAACATCAAATCACAACATGGACAAACAGTGGGTAAAGTACAAACTCTACTCTTACAGTTTGGACAAATGTAACCACCATAAACTAATCTTGAATGACATGAACATAATGTAGGTTCTGAATCACTCACTCTAGATGGGAATCCCATTTTTACTAAAGTAAAACCATCCGTATTTTCTGATTCTGCCTTCGTGACAGCTAATGGAGTAACACAATCCAGTATCAATTCCTTAAAATGCATTTCATTCAATACAACGTTATATGAACTCTTCAGATCTCCGAAATTGGTTAATTTACATAGCTCTTCACAAATAGCAACCCTTGCCGTTAGACCAATCACTCTAATATTGATCTTTTCTTTCACCAAAGATTGTATAGTACTATGAATGTTTCCTGGATCAGAAGTAAATAATGCACCAAATATTATTAAAATTTCTCTCGTACAATGCGTTGCAACATGCAATAATAAACCTCTTGACATTTCCAAAGCATTCTGTAAACTTGGGTCACCTTCAGGTTCAACACGCTTCAATCTTTTTAAAGCTTCTATATGATCATTTGGGTTACCACTGACTTCACTTACAACTTGTGCTAATCCATTTCTCATTATGACTATACTCAATTGAGAAATTGGATTCTGATCAAAGAAATCACTGACAAATTCAATGGTATAACTAATCATCATAGAAGAACGATTCGGCCTAAAATCTTTTTCTCTCATAACATATGAATAATCGAGAACTAAAACCATTGTACGAATAATACCTCTCTGAAATGGAGTAACATTTTTCAAATACCTCTTTTTCTGTGATTCAACTAAACCAGAAACAATGGTTTCAATGGAACCACTTTCATCTTCTTGAACAATATCCCACGATCGACGATATTCATCTTCCCATGCATAACCACCATTGACACCTTTCAATGCTTCCGGTGCTTTTTTCTTTGTTTCAGTTACTTTTCCATTTTTTGCCTCTCGATTATCTGACTTGTTATTTGGTGAATCTGAAGATCTTACGTTAAGATTTGCTCTTCTTCTGACACCAGAAGGAAATCTAATGCTTTCATCATCGTTATCCATCTTAACTTGGTGTATATAAGCTTGTAAATTATTTAAATCTAAAATATTAAAGCTTTTGCTGACTATAATTATTAAGATTAACTGGCAGCTAAAACATGTTCAACACTCTATTATGATTTCTGTTCATTTTCGCATTTTTTTAATATTTTAATTTTTTTTTCTTAATCGAATTTTTTTCACATTACACATTACATTTTTTTTCCAACTACTTCTTTAAAATAAGTAATATTAATTATTTTAAATCAATTTATAAACTTAAGAAAAACATTCACTAAAATATGGGTAAAGTTAGAGGTAGAAGAACTAACAAAAAGGATATTATTGAAGATTCTGAGAATTTTGCTTCTATTGATGCTGAATTAAGTAAACGATCAGAAGAATCAACTAATGAATCTATACCATTTTTTGGTTTAGTTGATTCAAATGAATTAACATATTTCCACCAAGCTGAACAAACTTTAAATTTAAATACTTTTAACAGTCCAGAAGAAAAGAATATGTTTATTGACAGTGTTTTCCAAGAAGCCAGAGGTAAAGAATTAAAATTGGTTACCAATCAAATCTGTTCTAAACTAATGGAAAGATTAATTTTAAACTCTACTCTTAAAAATATCCATCAATTATTCAATGCTTTTAACGGTAGATTTTATGATTTATCAAGACAAAAATATAGTTCCCATGTCATAGAAACCTTTTTAGTCAGAGCTGCATCATTTATTGAAAAGGAAATCTTATCGAGTGGTAATACTGGTTATGATGAAATGGAAGAAGATGAAGAAAGTGAAGGATGGGTTAGTATGGAGAATATGTTTTTATTTATCATGGGTGATTTTAAAACTCATTTGAAAAGTATGATGAAAGACAAATACGCCTCACATGTTTTGAGATTGGCACTTTTAGTTATGACAGGTAAAGAATTACCATCAAGTGTTGAATCCAATTCTATTTTGAGAAGTAAAAAATCCAAGATTGCAAGAAAAATGATTGAAATTAAGGATAGTGAAGATTATCAAAAGAAGTTTCAAGTTCCAGCTTCATTTAAGGAAGAATTACGAGAAGTTTTGAAGGAAATTACCAATGACGAATCAAGCGAAAGTTTAAGAGAATTATCAATTAGCTCTATTTCGTCTCCATTCGTTCAATTACTAATTCAACTAGAAGGTATTGTAGATAGAGATAGAACTATTTGGAAAACTATTTTTAATGGTGACAATCCAAATGCTGATGCTAAGGATCGTGAAATGGAAGGCTCCTTCGTGGAATATTTATTAAGTGACAACATTGGATCCCACTTTTTACAAAATGCGATTGAAAATCAAAAGGTGAAAAGTATTGAACGTATATATGAATCATATATGAAAGATCGTATTGTTAAATTAGCCAAAAGAGAAACAACAGGTGTTTATGTCGTTGAAACTATGATGGAAAAGTTGAAGAGCAAACAACAATTGGAAATTTTAGATAATTTGATTCCAGTATTGAATGAATTGATTGTTAATAACCTTGATATTGGAAGTAAAATTGTGGAATGTGCAATTAAAAATGGAAATTACAAAAAAGAAGAGATTATTGATAAGTTTACCGAATTTTTTAACAAAGGTAATGAACAAAGTGGAATATTTGAGAATATTTTGAAGATCAATACTTCCACTTTATTTAGTACTAAAGATGATTGGCCAACTTCCGAAGAAAGAAGAAGAGCTTTATTCTTGGAGAAATTGATTGAATTTGACCAAGATAAAATTCTCAAGTTATGTATCGAAGACTTTCTCAACTTTGATAATGAAACGTTACTCAAGTTTTGCAAACATGGTGTCTTTTCTCATATCGTTGAAAGTATTTTAGACAAACGTGAAACTTTAAATTTAATCCAAAGAAAGACTATATTAAATAAATTTTTATCAGGAGGTTCCAAAACTATAGTTGACTTAGCATGTAATTCTACAGGTTCACACATAATAGACAAGTTTTGGATGTTCACATTCAAATTGAATATGTACAAAGAAAGAATTGCTCGTGCTTTATTTGACGATAAAGATACTGTGAAAAATACAGTGTATGGGCGTATGGTATGGAAAAACTGGAATATGGAAATGTATTGCCGTAAGTTTAATGATTGGAAATGGGATGTTAAGGAAGAAGAGAAAAAATACGATGAAGAAAAGAAAAAACAAGAGATGGAAGCTGCATTAAATAATGATAATGCGATTCAAAAAGATAAAGAAAATTCTAATAAAAGAAAAAACGATGATAACGCCAATAACGGTGAAGATGGTATGAATAAACGTAGTTATGGACGTGGACGTGGACGTGGACGTAAAAATTGATTGCTCTATAATTTTTCAACTGTACAGCAGTAATAAGATCTCTTACTTCTTTACCGATATATATATATTAGCTTTGTTACTCTATATATATGTGACAATTTACACCTTTATAACTTTACTAGTTTTTATTCACATTTAAAATTTGTAATTCCATTCTTCATGCTAAAACCTAAAACCAAAGACTTTACCCTCGAAGGAATAATTTACAGCTCCGTAATCCATAATCCGTAATCTGCATAACGTATATCTCCATGCACCACCTCTGGGGTTTATAAAGTGTGAAGTTTGAGATGTGAATCATACTATATATATTAATGTGAGATCGTAAGAAGTGAGAAGCTGGTTTTCCGGACGGAGTCAAATTCTATTGGTTTATTGTTTATTGTTTATTGCCTTGGCGACAAGTTATGAGTTATGAGTAACAGTGTTTCATAAATTACTACTTAAGCGTTTCAGGTTTTTCAACATGCGCGGCTGTAACAAATTGTCTGTTTCATGTTTTATGAAACCTGGTTTCACTTGTTGCAGAGTTGTTTCATCTTATTTTGAGAGTTTTATTGACTGTTTGGGGATCATTAAGTGCGTGCATTCTCATTATTCATTGGCTTCCTTCTTCCTTCCAGTATTTCTGTGGCTGTTCACATTGTTTAATCAGGAAACAATTGTGCGGTATCCTACTATAACGAATAACTGAAGGATTTGCTCATTTGGGTAGTCACAGTTGCCTCAACTTGAAAGATACTATTCAGACATCTGGATCTATGCATTTAACGTGTGCATATATATCTCTTTTCCCACTGTTAAGCTTCTTTAATTATATATATATACACACACATACATAGATAGATACATACATACTGAAACACGCATATATATATATGAATTTACACTTATCCTTCTAAGTTATACACATCATATTTATTTTTCTCTAGTTAAGTCAAACTTTTTATCTTACTGTTATAAACTTATCCGATATCATCATTGATAAGCAATCAAGAAAAAATCCAATATTGTATTTGTTATTTTTATCAAGCAACTTATCATTGTCTCAAATCCTTAACTCCATAAATACCTATATACATACAATATTATTACACAAAACTAACAAAACTAACAAAATCACCAAATTTATAAACATACCGAACTACTTATTTAGTTAAGAAAATATCACTAAATATTATCGACAGTATTGACGATCATAGTTTTCAAAGTACATAAACAAAGTTTAACATACATATATATACATACAACCGTTTGGACAGATCTATATCCTAATAAAATAAAGTTGCTTATACCCCCATTTCATATTTGCTTGCTTAGAATCCTATAAACATGACAACTGTATCAGCGAATAGCACTTTCTTTGAATCAGGAGATGGTAGTATCAATCAGGAGACATCCAAAGATACACCTAATCATGATTCAGCTATCACTGAACCTTCTTCTCCAAATTCAAAAACAGTTACGCCCGAAATTTCTAATCCAAACTCAGCTACTTCTGCTTCAAAAATAAATGCAGCTCAAATATCCAAAGTAGATTGTACACTATCTGAAGAAGAATCTCATTCAATATTAGAATCACTTCAGCTAATTAAAGACTTAGATTTATTTTTAATGACAGCCCCTGTAAACTGGCATGAAAATCAAGTCATTAGAAGATACTTTTTAAATAAAGAAGAAGGTTTTGTTTCTTGTGTTTATTGGAATAATTTATATTTTATAACGGGTACTGATATTGTTCGTTGCATAGCATATAAAATGGGTCATATTGGCAGAGAAATCGTTGACAGAAAAAAATTTGAAGAAGGTATATTTTCAGATTTAAGAGCTTTAAAATGTGGCACACATGCAATTTTAGAAAATTCAAGATCTCCATTTTTGAAATTTTTACACAGGAACCAATGTCTAAGAACTCAAAAGAAACAAAAAGTATTTTTCTGGTTTAGTGTTCCTCACAATAAACTGTTTACTGATGTATTAGAAAGGGATTTGAAGAAGGAATTAACCAATCAGCCAGCTACGACTAAACCAATTTCACCCATTTTCAAATCCTTTGAATTTGATCAATCTCTACCCTTGGTAGACCAACTATCAACTCACTGTTGCAAAATTTTAGGAAAGGATATTAGCCATTTATTATTGAAATCAAATGATGTAACTCAAAATCTCGAATCTGATAAGGCAACTCTTGATGTTGGAAGTGGCACTGAAACCCCAACCGATAAACCAACTAAGCTTAATTCTGCTGCTAAAGTCACGAATAAAAATCAAATTCCAGATGATTTTCCATTGGACTTTTTAGATTCATCCAATGAGCTATTAGGTGAAAATTATATAACGTCGATACAACCCATTGATAGTGCTAAAAATAATGGACAGTTTTATATTGACGGTCAAAGTGTATTTGATGAGCAAATACGTACACCAAGAAAAAATTCACAAATTCAATCATTTGAACAGTTTCAATCTCATAGTCATGGAAATCTGATTACTTCTCAATTTCCAGATCATTTTGATGGCTTATTGTTAAATTCAAAACAATTATTTTCTGGAACACCTTATTCTCAGTCCTTTCCACAACTTCCTCAGCCACTTTTTTTTTTATCCAATTTACCATCTGCTGTGGAACCAGCAAATATATTAGCCACACACAGTCATGGAAGAAACTTATCTTTATCAGCTAGTATGTCTCAATATCTTCCAACAGCCCCGCAAAATTCACAAAATTTGTCTTCTCCTTCAACGTTCATGATGAATAATGACAATCAACTATCTTTTGATCCAATATATATAGCCGCAAATAATCAGGCCAATTCTAAAGTCTACGCTAAAATAACTAGAAGTGCCTCTCCCATGGTACCAACAAATTCTGGAACATCTTATATGAATATACCATCAGCTACGCTGATGCCTGTTTCTGTTCCCCTTCAAAAATCAGGAGACATATCAAGTAATACTACAACTAGTAAAGAAACACAAGAACATAGCAGTTCTTCATCCGGTCATGAAATTAATGAATCCAAAGAAACTCATAATGAAGAAAAAAATGACGTATCTGCGAAGCAAGAAATACTTGAATCAAAACAGCAATCTATAGCCAATAACCAATCCAAACCACACCAAGATTATATGATGCTAATGCCTTCATATAATACTGCAAACGGATTAAATTTTGGAATAATTGGTGGTCAAATATTTACACCGGGGAATCCTGATATGGAATACAGTTTTGATAATTATGCATTAAGTGCCGGTGTTGGAATATCACCTGTTATAGGATTTAATAATGGACTTTTATCTGCAATCCAATACCAACCAACTAAACAATTACATCACCAGAACGAAAAAGATAATGTTGAGATAGATAGGGAGGATTTCGATACTCAGATTGATGAGGAAGACGAGGACAATATAGAGACAAATGAACTTGAGAAAGAAAAAACATTAAAATCCCAACATTCTAGAACACCAAAGGGAATATTATTGAATAATAAACAAGGGAAAGTTACAAAAATGAAAACCTCTACGATGCGTAGAAAAACTAGCTTTTTGAATCCAACATTACGTCATTTGGAAATAGATGATGCAGTTGAAGGAAATGATGAAGTATATAGCGATGATGATGAAAATAACAAGGAAAGCCAGGGAAAATGTTAACAATACCAATAGTCATATACTTTGTAACGTTTCCCCATGATTTCAAAGTTATTTTTCAATTGCATATTCTTATTAGAACTTACATAATTGATTTTTTTACATTACAAATTTTATAATACATTTAAAAACCGTATTTTTGGTAATATTATACTTTATATACTTATATGCTTAATACAACAACACTAAATCAGTTTAAACAAATCCGAGTATATTGTATTTTATTGTAAATTGGCTTGACTACTGTACATTTCAACAATTTGATCACTACTTGTTGCATCTTCAGGCGATTTATCATTTCTCAATTGTATTAATCTTGGAAACCGAAGAGAAATACCCTTTTCACCTTCACCAAAATACGTAATACCACATTTGTAAACAGGAGATGTAGTAAGATCAGCAACCTTAACTTCAAATAAAGTTGTAGGTTCAAACCAAACATCAGGACTTGCAGCTGAATTGGTAGAATCATATATATAAGAAGGTTTTGCCTTGGATATTTCAGTTGGTTTTAAGATTTCATGTAGTTTTTGTAACTGTTCTTCAGTGAAACCAGTACCAATTTTACAAACGGTTTCATAATCACCAGTGTCTTGATTATAAGAAGCAAGCAAGAATCCACCATACCAACCAGTACGTTTACCTTTACCAATATAACCTCCAATGACAACAAGATCAAGAGAATCCCCAACACCCTCTAAATAATCTTTCTTTAATTTTAACCAATTTCTAGAACGTTTAGAAGGTTCATAGTATGAATCCTTTCCATCTAATGTTTTGATCATTAAACCTTCACAAGAATCATGAACAGATTGATCTAAGAATTTGGTAATCTTATCAACTTCATCAGTATCCATCTTAGTGGCAAATGCAAATTTACCCTTAATTTCTTTTAAGTTATTGTACATGTAGATTCTTCTTTCCGCCAGAGGTTTCTGAATTAATGATTCTCCATTATAGTATAATATATCAAATGCAAATATGCAAACTCTTACCTTAATATCCTTTTCTTGAACATCTTTCCTCTTTCTAGTAGACAAAACTTGAAAAGGTAAAATCTTATTGGTTTCATTATCCCATGCTACACACTCACAATCAAGAATCAAGCTCTTTATACTGGAATTCTCCTTTTTTAATTCATCAACAACTGGAATCAAATCCGGATATTTTTCTGTCATATTTTCTGAATTTCTAGAATACACATGCATTTGACCATCTTCTGAAATATGAATTTGTGCTCTTTCACCATCATATTTATATTCACAAGTAAATCTTTTACCTTCTAAAGTATCAAAAATTTCAGTGATACTTTTAGTTGGTTTGGCTAACATTGGTTTTAATGGAACACCCGGACTTAAACCAGTATTATCAACTAAATTTAAGATATCCTTTTTCATGGCAATTTTGATTAGTATTTCATGGTTGGGAACTTGAGAATATGCTTCTTTATATTGTTCTTCGGCTTGAACGATCATTTCAGGGGTAATTTTCTTCTTTTTTTGTTTCATTTGCCATTCAATAATTGCTTTTGATAGTGCAACAATGATACTCTTTTCACCAAAATTAATTCTCAACTTACCTTCTAATGTTCTCATTAAAAATTTGGCTTCGGTACCTTCACATGCTGTTAGTAATCTATTAATAATACTAATTTTTTTACTTTGAGAATTAGTACCTTCAGATTTAGCTATTTCATTTAATTCTTTCCATACTTCTAAAAGAGTTAATCTCTTTGGTTTAAACATCACTCTTTGCTTGGACCTACTTTTTAATGCAACAACACCAATATCACCTTCATTATGATATTCTTTTCTTAAATGCGCTAATTCACGACCTGTACTCTGTGACAATGCTTTAAGTAGCATTGTTTCACCGAGACCTAACTCTAAACCAGGTACATAATCTGGTCCCAATCTATTGGCCATTAAATAAGTAACCATAGTTAAATCTCTAATTTTTAAATCAATTTGATCAGCATCTGTATACTCTAAAACCTGATGAAAGAATTCACACGTACAAGCAATATTCTTCAAACGACCACTTTCTTCTTCTAGTTCTTTAAAGACTGAAGTTAAGGATGAATACATAATAGGTTTGCTATTATCCAATTTAGGAATTTCAGCTTCTTTTTTGGAATCTAATTTAATGAGTTCATTAGCTTCTTCTAACTCTGACTCGGTTTTGTGCTTTTGTATTTCTTTATCAACCTCAATTAATGTTTTTATTTTTTTAGATTGTGGTGATGATGAAAGTGGAGTTTCTGCACTTGCAGAAGGAGAACGGGATCTTGAGCCTGACCTAGACGTAGCTCTTGATATAGAGTTTGATCTGGATCTCTTTTTAACTTTATTAGGTTCTTCTTTAGCTGGTGGTCCATTCTTTTTGCTTGAGAAGAAACTCATTAATGTTTGTTGTCTGCTATTCATGATTGGATAATAATGATATTTAATAAGGGAATTATTTAAAGATCTTGATGAAGGAAAGCGATGGAAGTGATATAAAAACAATTGAGCTTTTGCTATAACCATTTCACCCTTTGTGTATGGATTGTTTTTTTAATACCGTCGTTATGTATACGTTTGCATTAAAGACTGTCTAAACAGCAACCAGACAAAACAAACCCTCTACACACAGAGACGCGTTATTCTGTGACGAAAAATGATTTATTATTTATGATTTATGATTTATCGCTTTTCTCTTCTCTTTTCTAATTTCCTCATCTCACATAAATTTGAGGAAATGCTAACCTTTTCTTCTTGAAAATACTGAGCAGGTCTGAAATAGTAATATTGGATCTTCAACATCATTGTTTACACCCAAGTTACTTTCCAAGTTAGATAGTTCTGTTAGGTGGTGTTTCGATCGACACCACAACTATCTAGCAAATCAAGTATCTTCCCCATCTTTCATTTCGTATTCTCATAATACAATCCATATCTGGCCACTTCTCGAAACCAAATCCTATCAACATTTCTTCTAACATTAACTTCCAATTACGATAATGACTTAATCAACTTATGAGCATACAATTTATGACCATCATAATTTTTTTGTTGTATAAAAGGTGTACTCTCCAGTAATTGTATGTATATGTCAGTATTAATATCTGCATTAACATATAAGCATTTGAAATATCCATAAATTCTAAATCAAACTTCACAAGCTTATGTTCAGCTAATATACTTTTTAGTGATTTATAACTTAGTGTGGGTGAATAAGTTTTATTTTACATCTTCAGGTTGAGTGTCACCTCTCGCAACTAATCTAGCTTTATATATATATACGTTCCATCACGTTTTACCGTAAGCACCCACAGTTTTAACTATCATTCTTCTTTTATACATGTTTGTAATTTCCTCACGATTAATTTACTATGTATTATGTTCTAGTAAGTTATTGCATTCCTTCTTCATTACCTCAGTCCACTTCTCTCGATCTCCTGATATCAAAGCATACGCTAACTTGATATTGAACAGACTTATACCAAATGGTTGATCTCACTGTTATCGATTTCGATTTGAGATACGAACAAAACATCATCTGTAGTTACAATGCAATTATTGAATTCTGATTTAATATAATTCAAGGTTAGATTATTTATTCTGATGTTGTCTATGCTATCGAAATTGGATATTCCTTTCCTGTATGTGGACTTTGCATTTTTTAATTGGTCTACCATCATCACCACCTGAAGTGTTGGAATTTTAATCATTATGGTGATTAGAAACCTGACCAACATCGTTCGAAATATGTTCTATATCATCAGTAATATTAAGGTAATACATTATCATTTGAGTATTTAATGTCTGGTTCCATTAATTGCGTATCATTATATATATGATTGTGTATTGTAATAGAAGTATCATGTTGTTTTGGATTTTTAACATTTTTAATATTTGTAGTTCATAGTTGCTTTCGGCTTAATCATCTGACGAATCAAACATTAAATCTGTCATATCAATATCTTCTTTATTAAAATCAAATTTATCTTAGTCGCAGATTTTTTTTTTCATAAAATACATACATCATTGTTCTTAAAATTTGTGAGATGTAATTTTCTAATTTTTGATAAAAATATATTATTCTAGTATAACACAAAATAGGTATAAAAATATATATGAGTATGTCGATATTATATAAACAAGTACAATTAACACAGGTAAATACTTAGGCATTTCATCAACAATGTTCTTACCACAAAACAAAGAAAGATGAGAATGCAAAAAAAAAATACCAAAGGTGTCATGTAAGTAAAACAGAAAGAATTGCAAATAAAAACAGAATTAAAATTGTAACCTGGAATTAAAATGTACCAAGCTTCAGTTGTGAAAACAAATAACTAAAAGCATTAAATGATGGATGAAGAATAGAAGGAATAAGTATATGAAAGCTAATCAGAAAAACCAGAAACATCTATATATAGGGTATTGTAAATATTCAATTGAGATTATTTACAAACCTCATGCTTCATATTCTTCCCAGTGGTCTAAAATTTCTTTAATCTTTTCAGAACTGGTAAGATCGTAAACATCTTGGAAGTATTCCTTGGTTAATTGGAATGGCTTAGCAGTCAAGTTTGGAATATATTTACCAATCAAAGAAGCTGGCTTAACAGCAGACATTGGAATCTTCTTTTCTAAGAATCTCTTGAATGGTTTAACACCCGACTTCAAATAAGAAGAATGGAATGGAACAGAAATACCCTTTAATGGGATACATGCAAAACCTCTTTCCAATTCAATTGGTTGTGGTTTAGCTAATGATTTTTGAGAAACTTCTTCGACAATTTCAGATAAGTGTTCAGCAACCTTTTCAATGGACATCATTTCTTGTAATTTAACAATATCAATTTTTTGTAATTTAAAAACGTTCAATGTATTGGTTAAAGTATCTAATGCTCTTAAGTCACCAGCAGTAACATATTGTTGATTTTCAACATTATAATTAACAATTTCTAATAACCAGCCAGTTTGTTTACTGATATGATCAACAACAAATCTCAAAGCAGCATCGTTGAAAGTAGAGCTAATTCTTGATGGGTTGACAGCACACATACCATAATTAGATCTACCTAATGAATCTCTTGGAACAGCAACTTGCATGGTCATACCTCTGTAGAAAACAACATCAACTAATGATTCAATTGGCATAACGTCAGCTAAAGAGGATAATGCAGAATATTCACCTAATGAGTGACCAGCAAACATTGATTCAGCTGGAACCAAACCCTTAGACTTCATATCTTCAAATGCAGCCTTTTCCATTAAAGTTAATGCTGGTTGAGTAAATTGAGTTGCAGATAATAAACCTGATGGAGATCTGAAAGTAAATTCAGCAGTGTTTTCATCAATTTCCTTGAAAATCTTTTCAGACTTGAGACTACCATCAGCATCAATTGTTTCAAACATCATAGAGATATAGTTTTCTCTAATAGTTCTACCCTTTGGACCACCGAAATGAACAGTTAACTCATTTGGATTGTTCTTGACAATGTCTAAGATAGAGAAACCATAGGTTTCAACTAAATGCTTATCAGCTCTATCCCAAACAGCCTTTGCGACTTCAGAGGAGTTGTACAAATCCATACCCATACCTTGCTCTTGAGAACCTTGACCAGTGAAAACAAAAGTAGAGACTGGTTGTTCAATTTCAGCTTCACCAGCTAAAACAAGTTCATCAGTTGCAATCTTCTTAGTTTCAATCTTAATAATCTTTCTACCATTGATCATACCAACGTGTTCTAACTTAGTAGATAATTCATCATTTGGTAAAACCATACCAGTGAAGTTAGCTTTATATGCAATAACTCTTGGCGCAACCGCATCTGCAGCGTACATTTCAACTAATGATCTAACGGAAGCAGATGAGTACATACCGTGAGTGATGGTACCTGGTAAATCAGCATAGGCAGCAAAAATTCTTGAAACATGAATTGGGTTGAAATCACCAGAGACAACAGCATAAGCTTCGTTGGTAGTTGGTGCCTTGGTTTCTAATGCACGTGCTAATGGAATTGGATTTTCAAATAAAATTGGTTGTTCAATTGGGGTACCATTTCTTTTCAAATAATCAATGACTGGATTACCAAAAGAATAAGCAGCACTATATTCAATTTCAGCAGCCTTCTTGATTTCCTTGGTTGGAGATTCGTAGTAAACATTACCTGTTGTAGAAACGTATGAATAAACATTAGCTGACTTGAATTTGTAAACAGATTTTAATCTGAAAATTAAACTCTTGTTTAATAATTCAACACCTTCTTCGACATGGAACCATTCCTTGGACTGTAAAACAGCAGCATCTTTAGCGGATGAGATGGTAACTTGGGCTGGAGTTTCTTCAGTCTTTTCAAAAGTGTTTTCAAAATCAGTATATGAGCCTCTGTAGAAGAAAGCAGAAGTAACTTGCATAACAGCATTACCTTCTCTGTAAATGGTACCAACAACTTCAACAGTTTTACCAGTTCGACCGTTAACTACAGAAACAATTTCAGCATCCGAAGAAACTTTATCTTCGACCTTTAATGGGGTAGAATTAGGTAAGATAGTGTACGCATTGGATAAATGAACTAATTTCAAAATATCACCATCAACTGCCTTAGGGAAGATAGATTTCATGATAGCTTTCCATCCAATGACAATAGCAAAATCCATTGGAGCTAATTGATCTCTGCCTGCTCTTGGAACAAAATATTCACATGAATTACTAACAGCATGTGTTAATTCTGAAATGTCCTTAGAACTAATTTCCATAGCACCACCATCAATCTTTGCAGAAACATCGAAATCTAAATCCACAGGTTCTTTCATACCAAACCAAACTTTCCAGTAGAATTCCTTAATTCTTTCATTTCTACCTGTCATATCTTCAGCAATTGGAGCAAAACCATCTGATGGAATATATGAATAGTATAATTCTAATGGAATAGCATTACCATCAGCAGTTCTGGTTTCAATTAACTTCATGATAATACTAGAACCATTAAATGAAATATTAACAATTTCTTTAGTGTTACCCTTGACAAGACCATAAAGAGAAATAGTAGTCTTAGAAGCATCTGATGGATTAGTAATCTTAACAGTAATATCCTTAGCAGCAGCTAAAACCTTTCTAGCTGGATTAGAAACATGGTTGTAACCTTGAACAATAATGTCAGATGAAATAAAAGCATGTCTCCAGTTGTATTCATCACCGGCTAATAATTTGAACCATTTATCATTATATGGAACAGTAGAATCAATGGTATAAGAAATATCATTTGCAGATTTAGTAATGGTGACACCTTCAACTTCTGATGGTTGAGAAACAGATTTAGAAGAAAAGTATTCAACAACAGGAATCTTGGATTCATCACTAGAATAAACATCTTTCAATAAATGAGCAATGTGACCTTCGTGAATACTATCCATAATATCCTTGATTGGTTCATCAACTTTCTTAACAAATTGAGCAGCAACTGGACCATGCAAGATACAAGTTCTTTGGACATCTTCATCAACGACAGATTCCAAGTGTTCGGATTGCCATAAAGAATCCTTCTTGAAAAAGAATTCAAATTTTTCATTTAAGATTGGAACGAATGGAACTGGTTTTTGCATTGGGTTCAAACAAGAAGCAATAAAGAAGTCAACATCTTCAGCATTAACTAATTGAGTTTTAGCAGCTGGGTACTTAGAGAAAACATTAGATAAAACAGTAGTAGGAGTATCTAATTCAGCAAAATTTTGAATGACAGAAACAGTAGATTGGTTAGCAAATCTTTCTTCAACTCTTCTTAAGAATTTACCAGTAAAATCTCTCAATGATGGATCAATCCATCTGTTCAACTTCTTAATATACATTAATTCAACACATCTTTGAGCAATTTCTTGATAAGTCATATCCTTAACATCACAGACACCGTCTGCATTCTTACCGAACCATGGTTTTTGATAATCAGCATTTAATTTTGAAATAATATAATCTCTCTTTTTATCTAATGCTTCTAACATTTTGTTCTTTGGTAATGATAAGACAGTATCATCGATTTCCTTCCAGAATTTAACAGCTCTAGTAGCAATCTTATGAATTGGTTCACCCATTTCAGATTTAACAGTTAAAATACCACCAGTTGGCTTTTTATAAGTTTGTTCCCATTGACCATCTGGAACACCTGGACATTCTGCAATTAATTTCTTTGCAGCTTCAGAAGTCAGAGCTTCTTTAGCAGCCATAACTCTTGAACCAAATAAGAAACCATCAAATGGCATTTCTGGATAATTGAAAGCCTTTGACCAAGTACCAGTTAAGTATGGATATGTATCTTCAGCAGAACCAAAACCTGAACCAGCAACAAGAATAATATTAGAACATCTTCTAATTCTTGCATACATTTGTAAGATTGGTTGATGGAAATCTTCAAAAGAATGATGACCACCACCTCTACCACCTGTCCATTGAACAACAATTGGGAAGTTTGGATATGCTTTAGCAATAGTAATACATTGAGAAATAGCATCAATTGAACCTGGTTTTAAACCAAGATAAGTTAAACCAAGAGTTTCAATATATTCACCAGCAACTTCTAAAGATGGAACACCAGCACCAATAGTAAGGGATTCAATTGGGAAACCTCTTTCTCTTAATTTCTTGATCATTGGAATACCCCATTGTAACATTCTTGGATTAACATAAATTAAATTAATACCAATACCTGAACCTGGAGTAACATTTTCAGCAACTTCCTTTAATGCAGCTTCCATAGAAGGTTCATTGAAATAACCACCACCTGCAATTTCAATATTATAACCAGCATTAATTGCAGCACTAACAAAAGATGGAGAAACAGTAGTTGGGGTCATACCTGGAACCATTAATGGTGCTCTTGACAATAATCTAGAAAATTTAGTATCGACATAAACCTTTCCTTCTTTAGTTTTAATTAATTTTGGTTGGAATTCAGCTAACCAATTTTGAGCATACGTTAATGCAGTTGTTCTTTTATCAAAAATTTCTTGTTTAAAACCATATTCAGCATCATTATTAGCAGCATCTAAAACACCTGCAACAATAATTCTTGCACCAGTACCTTCTTTATTCTTGTAAGTTAAAACACCTAAACCAGATACACCACCTGGACCAAAATCAATTAAATGAGTAGCTTTAAAATTTGTAGCTTGTTCCCAATTAACAGCTAAAGTATTAATACATTCAACAACTCTAGCAGATAAAGAACCAGAATATTCACGTAAATCCTTACCATTAAAAGTATCATAAACTGGAATTGTCATAGAAGATTGATTAAATTCTAAACCAGATTTCTTAAAATCTTCTAAAATTCTTGGAATTGCTGGAGCTAATAAATCAGAATGGAATGGAGAATGAATTGGTAAAAATCTTGAAGAAAATTTTAATCTTCTTTGAGAATATGGAATTCTAGATTGATCTAAACCAGAAGAAGCTTTTGCATTTCTTAAATTTAAGTTTAAACCATATAATGATTCTGGTGGACCAGAAACAACAACATTTCTAGCACCATTAATAAGAGAGATTTTAATATGTTTTTCACTTGGTAAATGTTGATTTGTTTGATTAACGAAATTTTCAACTTCAGTAACTGACAAATCTCTAATTGATAACATTGGACCTGGTTTACCTTCACCATTTTCTTCTGAATCTTTAACCATAGATGGTGCAAGAGAAGTTGATGGATAAGCTTGTAAACATCTAACAGATAAATAAAATAATAATTCAACAGCTTTTAAAGCTTCAGTCTCAAAAGATTCCCAAGAATCAGCTGAAGCAACAACTAAAGAAGTTACTAAACCTTGAGAATGACCAGTTGTACCATTTAAATGAGATTTAAATTGACCTGGAGTAACACCTAAAGTTTTACAAGTAATAATATAATGACATAATTGAATAACACAAATCAATGGACAAGAAACTGGAATAGATAATAAATTATCAGTTGATGGAGTTTGAGTTGGATTTTTTAACCAATTTAAGAAATCAAAACCATCAGTGTAAACTCTATTGATATCATCAGTTGAAGAAATTAATTGTTGAAGTTTGGATTGAACTTTAATGAGGAAAGGGGAAATTAAACCATTATAAGTTGAATATATTTCTCTTAATTCTTCAAAATAATCATCAGTATTACCTTGACCACCAAAGATTGCAAAAATATTAGCATTATTAGATTTAGATGCTTTTAATAAAGCAGAAGAAATTTCAGAACCAGTAAAATCTTCCTTTAAGAAAACTTTTGCTGCAAAATAATTTTTAATTAAATTATTATTAATTTTAGATAATGTAGTTGGATAATCATCAGAAGCTAATAATTGAGAAGCAAATGTATGAATATCAGTTGATTGCAAATATCTTGATTCAAAGTCTTCTAAAACCAATTTAACAGACTGTTCTTTTTCGGATTGAATTGAATTAGATTCGATTATATAACCTAAAAATTTAGTTAATAATTCAGATTTTGAAGATGGTTCATCATCATCAGCAAAACCTTCTGTTGGTTCAGGAAGTGTCTTTTTAAAATCAGATGTAAGTTGTTGATAAAAAAGATATTGATCTGAAGGAATCAAAATGGTTGTTTCCAAGGATCCATGAGATAAAACTAAAGGTCTAGTGACAGACATTATGATTTATTGTATATATTTATTAATTCTGTTATACTTTAATGACTGAAACTGATGTTAGTATTTGTATTTAAAATTTTGATGGGTAGTAAGTGAGGGTGAAAAATTTCCTAAAATGAAAATGGGAAAATTATTAAATAAATAAATTAAAATAAAGAAAATAGGAAATAATAAGTGAACGTACCTTTAGTAATGAAACAAAATTATTGAATAATATGTTTATATGATTGAAGCAAAATGAATTAACAGGGTCAATTAGAATTGATGTAAATTGGGGAAGGGTTTAACAAAAATAAGTATAATATATTTTTATTCAATTAATTAATTTAATGTTAACTTTGAATCTAAAAACTAAGAATAGTAACTAAAGTGGTAAGTGTTACAATTCTAATTGAAATAAAGCAGTATGTATTTAAAGTAATTATATTCAATGGAATAAAAAAGTAGTTATTGATTTGTTGTTATTTATTTTTATTTGGAAAAAAAATTGAATATTTATTTTTAACCTAATATATAATGTGTGTAAAGTCTATCTCTCAATAAAGTAATAGTCCTTTGACGATAGAGTTAAAGGATGACGGAAAGGGGGTAGAATTTAAAAGGAAATACAATAAAAAGGTTGTTAATAGTATCAAAAAAGAGATTGAGTATCCAGTAACAAAAAGTTGATGAGCATAAACCAGTATTAGTTAGGTTACAAAAAATACAAGTTACAAGTTTACTAGTTACAGTTGGAAAGTGTTGAGCGTTGAGCGTTGAGCCAGAACCCAGAACGACAGCCTTGTTTGTGCCTTGTGAAAATGAAAGAGAGCACGCCTACTGAAGATTGGAGAAACGAGAAACAAAGAATCGCTGAGCTTTCATTCATTATCAAATTCATTACCAAATGCATTAATCCTTCAGCTGAGCATTCTCTAACAGCAGCTGAAAACAAGGCGGTGCAGAAAACACTTTAATGTTGGGTGCGTTGGGCGTTGGGCGTTGGGTGCGCAGTGCGCACATGCAATTGGAACTTAATTAATAATTGACAACTAATGCAAAATAAAAATATTAAATAATGTGAAAGACCGTGGACACACGCCACATTAGCTCTGGCCAACAAAAATAATACTTGATCTATAGTACTCTCTATTCACATTTCTAGGCTGCACCGCCACTTTTCACTTTGCCACCGCATGCGCCACTCATTATGCCATTGCATGCGCCACTCATCACCGCCACTCTCCACTTTCCATCCATCCATCCATCCACTGATGACGTAAGCCGTCTGCCATATCCCGCTCTTTACCGTCTATACTCCATACCGTTAGGTTCCTCTTTTTTTATTAAGTGCCAAACCGACGGGGCACATGGCATGCTTGATAATACAGTTAAAGTGCAGACGAATACAGTAATAAGTAAGAAGTTAACACATTGATACAGTTAGTTTACCTTAATATCGATCGATACAATTTTAATATTTTTAACTACAATATATATCCTTTACAACTCTATTTCAACAAGTTTTACTATCCCATTCTTTTTCCTTATCAAATATGGAAGATCCGAATTCCTTATCTTCAATAATCTCTTCGTCTTCAATAATAACTAATGCCATTCCAACATTATCTTCAATAACTACATTACCAAAATCAACAATTCAATCTTCTATTGATCAAATATCTATTGATAAAATTCATTCTTTTAATATATTGAAACCAATATCTATAATATTTTGGTTTATAGGTAAATTTATTTCAAATTTCTTTTATTATACACTTTATTTTTTACGGACTTTATTATATTCAATTCTATCAACAACCTTTCAAATAACATTTTCAGCTCATTCCATTATTTTTTTATTATTACTTATATCAACTCCTTTATATGCTTATATTCGTTATACTTATTTAACAGTTTATTCAAGACTTCCAAAAGATTCTAAAAGACAAAATCCAATTTTAGATTCTTTTGTTAATTCAATAAATGAAAATGATACTGGTCATATTAAATCTTATCTTGATGAATTTTTACAAGCAATTAAAATTTTTGGTTATTTAGATGCTCCGGTATTTCATGAACTTACAAAATCACTTCAAACTCAAAAAATAGATTCTGGTGAAATTATATTTTTAGATCAATGTCAAGGTTTTTCTATTTGTGTTGAAGGTGAAATTCAAGTTTATTCAAAAATTGATAAAAATAATTCACTTTCAAATTATTCATCTTCGGATTTATCAAATGATCAAATCTTCGCTAAAAGTGATGATTCTCATAATGTAGTTATTGTTGATGGTATTAAATATCAATTACTTAATATTATTAAAAGTGGTGCCCCTTTATCTTCATTTATTCAAGTATTAAATTTACTTACAGATTCACAATTAACTTTATCAAGTATAACTCCAACTCCAAATCTTAATCCTCAAAGGCAATTACCAAATTTACCACTAGATAATTTTTCTTTAGATTCAACTACAAAACTTGTTAATAGTCCAATTCAAAATGCAAATAATAATAATAATAATAACAACAACAACATTAACATTAACAATAATAATATGAATATGAATAACCAAAATTTAAACTCAAATACTTCTGTTATCAATTCAGCTCCTGGTTTAATTGCAATACCAAAGAATAGTTGTACCATTTCAATGATCCCAAAAGAATCATTTACTAGAATTGCAACTAAATATCCAAAGGATACATCTCATATAATTCAAATGATCCTTACTAAATTATATCGAGTAACTTTTCAAACTGCACATACATTTTTAGACTTAACTCCTAATATTTATCAAACAGAAATTAATTTAAATAACTATAAAAATTCTTCAGAGAAAAGATTACCTAAATATTTAACACAATTATCAATCTCAATTATTGATAATAATGAATCATTCAGTGATGATAATTCCAATTCAAGATCTCAACAAACTTCAAATATAAATATAAGGCAAAGAAGGAAAGTAAAAAATAAAATTAATTCAGTTTCTCCATATACTGAATCTAATGGTTTTAATACATCATCCGAATCTTCCTCATCATTAGCTTTACCATTAAATAATTTAAAGAATAAAAATTCTAAAAAATTTAAAAATAATAATATTAATTCATCCATAACAAGAAATAAAACTCCAAATTATTTAGATTTATTAACTTCAGATGGTGATGAAAGTGTATTGTCATCAGATACAACAAAATTAGTCAAAGCATCATTGAACAATAATCCCAGCAAAAAATCAAAATCTCGTCATTTTGTTTTCAAAAATAGATCTAATTCTAATCCTGGTGATTTACTGTCAAATGTTCCACTTCCTAGAAATTCAGAAGTAAATTTAAAAACAAAATTGACAAATATTGATATGGATGAATTGAAAGATCGTACATTTAGTGCAGATGATGATGAAACTGAAGAATCTACTTTAAGAACTGCATTAGCTGAAAAAATATCTAGTTTAATTGGTTTAGATAAGAATAATTTCCCAATTAATCGTGCAAACAATATAACAAACACAAGATCAAATTCTATTTTAAATTCTCCACTTATTAGTGCAACAAGTATATCAACAGGTATAAGATTAGTAACTCCTGTTAATAATTATAATAGTAATAATAATATTAATAACAACAATAATGAGTTATTATCTCAATCTAAATTTAATAAATTAAGAACTTATTCCACAACAAGTGTTGATAATTCTAATCTTATAAATGGTATAGATGATTCTAGTTCTGTGAATTCTGATGTTTATAAGTCTTTCGTAAATTATGAAAATGTTAAACGTGAATTTGCAAATGATATCAAATTATTTAAAGTTTCAAAAGGTACAAAGATAATAAAATCAAAGGAACAAACACCGGGTATTTATTATGTTATTGATGGTTCTTTAGATGTTACATATTGGAAAAGGGAAAGTGATTTTATTGGAACTTATATTAATGAACCAGAAAATGATTCTAATGATGAAAAAGAGAAAACTTTTGAAGAATACTTATATACTATAAAAGAAGGTCAAATTGCTGGTTATTTAGGTTCATTAATTGGATCTAAATCTTTTGTTGATGTTACTGCTAACAAAGATACATATGTTGCTTTCCTTTCTCGTGAATTTTTTGAATTTTTAACTGAACGTTATCCATGGCTTGAACTTGGTATTGCACAATTATTATTAAAAGTTTTAGATAAAAAATTATATTTAACAGATTATGCTCTTGAATGGGTACATTCTTCAGCTGGTGATGTTTTATATAAACAAAGTGATCCTGCCAATGGAATTTATGTTGTTTTAAATGGTAGATTGCGTGCTGTTTCTAAAAATAAAGATAATACAGATTATGTGATTTTAGGTGAATATGGTCAAGGTGAATCAATGGGCGAAATTGAAGTTTTAACAAAGAGTAAAAGATTAAATACAGTTGTTTCAATTAGAGATAGTGAATTAGCAAGAATTCCACGTACCTTATTTGAAATTATTGCATTAAGTAATCCATCAATTATGGTTAATATTTCAAGAATTGTTGCAAATAGGGTAAAGATGGATGGAGTATTATTTGCTTCGCATGTTAATAATAATTCTGCTACTGCTGCAACTAGGATTAGAGATGAACCAATGGTTCAAACTTTTAATAATTTTAGAACTATTACTTTATTACCTACTACTCATGGAACTATTCCATTAGTTGAATTTGGTGAACGTTTAGCAAATGCTTTAGAAAAAGTTGGTAAATCTGTTAAAGTACTTAATCAAAGTGCAGCATTAAGTAATTTAGGTAAATATGCATTTGATAAATTGGCTAAGTTAAAACAAGGTGGTTATTTTTCTGAATTAGAAGAAAAATATGATATTGTAATTTATCTGTGTGATGCAGTAGTTAATTCAAGTTGGACAACAACTTGTATTCAACAAGGTGATTGTATCTTATTATTAGCAGATGCAAATTTATCCCCTGATGTTGGTGATTATGAACGTTTATTAGTAAAGACTAAAACTGCAGCTAGAACAGAATTAATTTTGTTACATCCTGAAAAATATGTTGAACCTGGTTCAACCCATAAATGGTTAAAGAATAGGATTTGGGTTCATTCTCATCATCATATTCAAATGTTATGTTCTACACCTCATCATGTTGATACTAATAGTAAGACATTCTTTGGTCAAATTGACAATCTTACTCTATTTAGTAAAAAGTTTATGTATAAAATGGAAAATATTGTTTCAAATAATGAATTTTTACAATTTTTAAAACAAACAAAGGAAGATTTTAAATCTAAAAAATATTATCAACCACTTCAGGAACATAAGGATGATTTTATGAGATTGGCTAGAATATTAACTGGACAAGCAATTGGTTTAGTTTTAGGTGGTGGTGGTGCTAGGGGTTTAAGTCATGTTGGTATCATTAAATCTTTAGAAGATAATGGTATTCCAGTTGATATTATTGGTGGTACATCAATAGGTGCATTTGTTGGTGGTTTATATGCAAAGGATTATGATTTTGTTCCTGTATATGGTCGTGCTAAAATATTTGCAGGTAGAATGTCATCTGTTTGGAGGTCATTACTTGATTTAACAATTCCATTAACATCATATCTGACAGGTCATGAATTTAATAGAGGTATTTGGAAAGCATTTGGTGATGTTAGAATTGAAGATTTTTGGATTAAATATTATGCAAATTCAACAAATTTAACAGATTCAGTAATGGAAATTCATACAAGTGGTTATGCATGGAGGTATATTCGTGCATCAATGACTTTAGCATCTCTTTTACCACCTATTACAGATGATGGTAATATGTTATTGGATGGTGGTTATATTGATAACTTAACTGTAACAGAAATGCAAAGACGTGGATCAAAACATATTATTGCTGTTGATGTTGGATCTGTCGATGATCGTAGTCCAATGGAATATGGTAATTCATTAAGTGGATGGTGGGTTTTATTAAATCGTATGAATCCATTTAGTTCACATGCAAATGTTCCAACTATGGCTGATATTCAAATGAGATTAGCATATGTTGCTAGTGTGAATGCGTTAGAGAGAGCTAAGAACAGTAAAGGTTGTTCTTATCTTAGACCACCAATTGAAGCTTATGCAACACTAGCATTTGGTAAATTTAACGAAATTTATCATGTTGGTGTTGACTACGGTAATGCACAAATTAAGGATATTTTGAAAAAATGGAATGTTGGTGTGAAGAAGAAACAATTTTTACCTGGAAGTAGAAGCAGAAGAAGATACTCTTTATAAAATGATTAGATGTATAAATATTAGTTGTTAACATTATATAAAATGCATAAATTAATAAAAAAAATTAATTATACCCCATTAAAAAATTAACTTTTCTTATGATAAAAGATATTATATTATTAGTATACAGGTGGATATATATAGTAGTGACATTATATATTGAAATGTAGGTTTTATATTATTAAACATAAATACATCTGTGTAAATTGTAATTTAAGATATGGTATGTATATTCAAACGTTAGTGGCATCAGTGACAAGAATGACAGAATCACCTCTTACAAATACTAATTCATGTTTTTCTTCTCTGGAGAGTAATTTGTCTGTGGATTCTTCTAAGGAAAATATCTTTTCAGTGGCCTCACCTAACACCATATTACAATGTGAATCATATGCATGTAATTTTCCTATCATTTCACGACTACCACGTAATTTCACGTAGACTTGCTCGTCAAGATTCTGTTTGATTATATCAAGAGGTTCGGATACAGATGATGACATGTTGTGTGTGTTGTTTTGTGCAGGGTATGTTGAATCCTTGACAGTTGTAGAAGAATTCGTAACCCATAACTTCTATAACTCACAACTCTTAAACTCATAACTCAAAAGCTAAATTGCCCAAGAAAGATTGGTGAAGTTAAAAATTCTAAACGTCGCACACAAAGAAAACACTTAAAGTCACTTTGTGTTAACAGTCAACAGTAGACTCATAGCAACCTTCTTTCCCTGCATAAATATTTTCATTGAACAACAACAACTCCTACTGAAGCATCTTGCTTGAATCCCCACACATTCCTCCTTTTATAAATCAAATATATATATATATATAGATAAACCCAGTGATGAGTGGTGACTATGAACAACTACATTTCCACTGTCTCGGAGGAGGTAATGAGGTTGGCCGGTCTTGCCATATTCTTGAGTACAAGGACAAAGTTGTAATGCTTGATGCTGGTGTTCATCCAGCATATTCAGGACTTGAATCATTACCTTTTTATGACGATTTTGATCTTTCTAGAGTTGACGTTTTATTAATTAGTCATTTCCATTTGGATCATGCTGCATCATTGCCTTATGTTATGCAACATACAAATTTTAAAGGTCGTGTCTTTATGACATATCCAACAAAGGCAATTTATAAATGGTTATTAAATGATTTTGTTCGTGTTACAAATCTATCAGAGAATATATCAGGTGATGGAAATGGAGGAGATAATGCTAATAGCTTTTTGTACACAGATGAAGATTTAATGGAATCTTTTGATAGAATTGAAACAATTGATTATCATTCAACTGTTGAAGTTGATGGTATTAAATTTACAGCATATCACGCAGGCCACGTTTTAGGTGCTGCTATGTTTTTCATTGAAATGGGTGGATTAAAAATATTATTTACAGGTGATTATTCTCGTGAAGAAGACAGACATTTAAGTTCTGCTGAAGTTCCACATAAAAGACCAGATTTGTTAATTACAGAATCAACATTTGGTACTGCAACTCATATTCCAAGATTGGAGCGTGAACATAAATTAACAAAGATGATTCATTCAACAATTCAACAAGGTGGCCGATGTTTATTACCAGTTTTTGCGTTGGGTAGAGCACAAGAAATTTTACTCATTTTAGATGAGTATTGGCAAGAACATAAAGATTTACAAAAATATCCAATTTATTATGCTTCAGGTTTGGCAAAGAAATGTATGTCTGTTTATGAAAGATATATTTATATGATGAATGATCATATCAAAACAAAGATGGCTGAAACTAGTACTAATCCATTTTTTTTTAAATATATTAAAAATTTATCTACAATGGATAAAATGAATGATTCAAATCCATGTGTTTTAATTGCATCTCCAGGTATGCTTCAAAGTGGATTATCAAGAAGAGTTTTAGAAAAATGGTGTCCAGATCCGAGAAATTCTGTCATTTTAACAGGTTATTCTGTTGATGGAACAATGGCAAAGAATTTAATTCGTGAACCATCTGAAATACCATTACTTTCAAATTCAGAAACTATGATACCAAGAAGAATGAGCGTTGAAGAAATTTCATTTGCTGCTCATGTTGATTTTGAACAAAATGCCGAATTTATTGATTTAGTTAATCCAAAGGCTATTGTTTTGGTTCATGGTGACTCGAATCCAATGGGTAGATTGAAATCTGCACTTTTATCAAAATATCAAAAACGTAGAGCAACAGAAGATGAAATAAAGATTTATAATCCAAAAAACAGTACTATTTTATCATTAGAATTTAAAGCACAAAAAATTGCCAAAGTTGTTGGTAATTTAGCATCTTCATTACCTGAAGATGGTGATCAAGTGAAGGGTATATTAGTTCAAAAGAATTTTGATATTAACCTTTTAACCGTTGATGATGTTAAAGTATTTACATCTTTAACAACAACGGTAATTACTCAAAAGCAATCATTACGTTGTAATGCAAATAGAAGTTTAGTTCATTGGCAATTTTCTCAAATGTTTGGAACTGTTAAAGTATTACTTGATTCTGAAGATATATATGAATTTGAAGTTATGGATTGTGTTAGAATTAGACATAATGATCATAGTTATATTGCAAATGTTGAATGGGAATGTGGCGTTATGGAAGATACTATTGCGGATACTGTTGTTGCTATTCTTCTATCATGTGATTCATTACCTGCATCTGTGAAGTTAACATCAAAGCATTGTACTCATAATCATGGAGATGGAAAAGATAGGCATGTACATATTCATGAAAATAAAATTGAAAATGTTGAAGAGAATAGTAAGACAGTTTCAGGAATAGTAGTAAAACAAGAAGCTGGTATTGAACAGTATTGTATAGACAAAAATGGTAAATCTTTAAGTGAAGAGAAAACGCTAGTTTCCACATCAGCTGATGATATTTTACAGCCTATAACTGTAGAACATTCTGATAATACACTAATGGCAAAGATTACACGTATTTCAAATATACTTACTACCCAATTCGGTGATGCATTCCAATATGATGAGGCTAATAATCGTGGAGTTGTTAAAATTGGTAAGAATGAAGCTTTTGTTTCTTATGAAGATTTCACTGTGAGTTGCAAATCTGGGGTATTGAAGGGTAGGGTTGAAGGTGTTTTAACCCGTGGTCTCAGTTTGGTAACACCATTGACTCAACAATAGATGTATCATATATATCGATTATCAGTATAAATAAAATATCTATAAATATATATAGGGTATAGGTTTCTTTTCTAAATAATGTTGTGCATAATTATATACACAATGCGCATTAGTATGTATTTACTTTACGTTACTGTATATAGAATTTTAAGAAAGGGAATATATTAATTTAAACGTCTGTCTAAAAGTTAAAAGAAAATTTTTAAAAGGTAAAATCTATATGAGAATAATATGTATATATGTGGATAAAAATAAGTCTAATGAGTCTAAGAGGGAGTGAATTGTAAAAAAAATAACGAGAAAAATAAAGCAAAAGCATGTAAAGAAAAACAATCAATAATCTAGGTATTGAAAGAGAAAGAGAAGCTCACTCTTCCGGAGTTCAGATACGGTTTATAGGAATGATTGGCTTCAAATGAAGCTCACCACCAGTGGCATGTTGGATACCTGTATCTAAACTGTAAAGGTTAGAATTTGTTGATTTGTTGGCAATATTGGCAATGATGAAATCAACATTAGAGAAAAGAGTAACAGTAAAAAACATCATAATGAGTGCTAAAAGAATGGAGTTCTTTTTAGTTAATCTGTAATTGAACTTGAGCATTTCCTGGTTATATGTGTGATGATGTAGATTGGGTGTGAAGGAAGTAAAACAAGCGTATACGGAAAAAAAAGGAAGAAGAAGGAAAAATATAGAATTGGAAGAAAAAGAGAAGAAAGAATAATGAAGAAGGTCTGCCATCCCCAGAAAATGGAAAACGGGGAACGAGGAACACCAAAAAAAACGCAAAAAACGTAAGAAACGCAGCAAAACGGTATAACGCAGTTCTATGGACGGATTGTCGACTGTCGTGTTCTTCTAAAGATGTGCCCTATCCGTTTTTCTCTTTCCGCATTAGGCAAAATGAACTTCTCGCGCAGCATGAAATTGACGCTCGGAATAATCGACGATCACTCAGCAAAATCGATCTATTGACAAAAATATTTCTTACATAAAAATTATGATATAATATATATATACACTAAAGTTATATAAAGTCAAAAAATACAAATTACAGAAGTAAGATATAAACTGTATAGCAGCAAGATCATTTAGAAGAACCAGTATACAAATAATCCCGCCTGGAAGGAGCCATCTTGTCACTATGCCATATATATATATATAGTTAAAAAATTAATGGGTTTCCCACGAAATCAGCGGGCGGAATTGATTAAATTTACTGGTGGACCATTCTAATTACTGGTAGCTTTGAATACACTATTTTTATACAAAATTATTTACTTCTGTAACTATAATTGTATATAGTAGGATACGAAAGGATAGGATATATCTCTGGCCTCTGGTTAATCTCATAGAAATTTGTAATCCTATATAATATTCAGTTGTTTGTTGTATGTGTTTTATTTACACTTTGACTATGTACATATTTATTTTACATTTTAAGTTTTACAAATTACAGATACACACAAAATCACATATCTATATAATCACTCAGGCACCCGTAGAAAAGGTTTCAAATTGGAATGCATGTTTATCCACCCAATCACATCCAGTGTCGCTCGAAGGACTTAATGGATCAAAAAATCCATAATCTTGTGAATCAGCAGCTAAATTATTAGAATCTATTTGTGCATTTGCTTGGTTTATACTGTTCATGCTACTTACAAGATCATTAAATTCAAGCATAAAGTTATTATTACTTCCGATATCATTACCATTATTTGTATTACCACCACCAATAGAATTAAAACCATTCGATATAGGTTGATTAAACTGTAACTGTGGTTGTAATCTCAAAGAATTCTGTTGCGTTTGCTGTTCTGAAAAAGAAATATGTTGGTTTGGATAATTAAATAATGATGTACTAGGTGCAGACTGCTGTAATTGTAGTTGTTGCTCTTCCACGTCTTCTTCTTGTTGTTGATTTTGTTGTGATGACAGTGGCTGTGGTTGTTGCGCTTGCTGATCATTATCTAAATTCATATAATTTGGAACCATACTTGGAAATGATTTATCATTCTTCGTTAACATCAACGGATCTTTGTCGGTAAATCCAATTTTATCCTTCTTAATTGAATTAGTGGATGAACTTGAATTGTCAATTGATGATGATTGCGTAGGTGTTGTTGATGTAACGGTATTTATAGGCGTACTATTAGTAGACATATTTTGAATATTGATTCCTGAACCCAAAATATCTGCTTGAACCTTTTTATATAATTTTGGACTAACCCTAGCTAATGTTTCGGATATATGTGTAATTAACTTGGCAGATAATGACCAATGACGTGAAATTTGTAATGTAGAACCAATTTCTAATTTAATATATTCAGTATATGTATCAAGTTCAGATGCAGAAATTTGTCTACTACCTTCATCTAATGAATCCAACATTGTAAGATTTGATTCAACCCATGCGTATGCGCTCAAATGTACAAGACATGAAAATGCTAAAGCACATGCTAAAAATGGTGTTCTTTTACATGTTTGTGCAGGATCTGAATCAAGTAATGTTTTCATCAAAAAGTTAGCAGAATCAATAGTCTTTCTAGTTTCAATAATTTTTCTTGCATCAGTCGAATTCTGAGATTCTTTACTATCCAATGGAGGACATGGATCGTCAACACCTTCTTCATCTGTACATCTTGGGTGTTTCGAAACATCAGCTCTCCATAAATATGAAAAAGGTCGATGTGTAAAAATTCTTGCATAATTTAACAACATAATAGCTTCAAAAACACCATCATTAACAGTACCATATTTATTAATTAAATATGGCATACCATAAGTATCGGGATTTGATAATTTCATTTCCCAATTTCCCAAAGCTGCTCTCATATGATTTAAATGTGGCAAACTATCAGCATTCGATTGAATAGCTATATTTAAAGAAATGGCATCATTAACAAGTTTACATGCTTCAGCACGTGATTTATAATCAAATTTATTAAGCGGAATCGAAGGTGGATACAAAACAAGACAATGTTGAGTTGCTAACCTTGATTTAGTATGGCCAGATGCAGTTCCTGATATAGAATCAAAATAATAAAGTTCCCAAAATGTTTTTCTCATTGTTTCAATTAAAATATCATGAGGTATATCAATTGTTCTTCTCGTATTAAATAACGCATCCAATTGAGTTTTAGAATCTAAATCAGATGGGGTGTTCAATAAATTTATATTAGGATTTTTGTCATCACGTTCAGTTAAAAATCCATTCACATCTAAAAATACAGAAGGTATATTAGTTTCATCAATAAAATTAAGTTTCATTTCTAATGCAAGTGATACGGTAGCTTCTCTAATTATAGTTGATAAGTCATGTAATGAAGAAATATGAGAGATCATAGCTAACAATAATAATGATTGTAATGATATAAAATCTTTACCGACTTGTCTGATATATCTTAAAATTGATAAGACTAAAAAATTTATAGTTTCTATATCTCTTGCATATTTACTACTTGTTTGACCTTCTCCCATAATCTTCATAGATAATAAAAGGTCGTATTTATATGGAATATTATCAAGATATTGCATGATATGTTCTTTAGCGGGTAAAAATGGATGTGAAGAATAGAAAAAGTTGTAAAAGGAAGAAATAATAGAATCTACATTTAAATCTTTAATTAAATTTGAAGATATGTAACATTGATCTAATGAATGAATTAAATCTTTATCATCAAATATTATATTTAATGGGTCTGTATCTTTAGATGCATTAAAAATGGGGTGAAAGTTGATTTTAAATGAGTTCTTACTGTTTGTATTTGAATCAGGACTTGTATCATTTATCTTCATACATGGTGGAACATTATTGTAGTTTTCAATGTGAAGACAACTCTCATTACAATCGGGACTATCTGCAAGATGATCCATTCCATTTTTAACACATGGTAATAAATCGGATTTGTGATTTCGTTTGGTTTTAGATCTACTTGTCCTTTTCCCATAGTTTATTGGGGTAGTACTTTCTGTATTTGGATTCGATAGTGAAGTAGAAGTTTCTGTACTGGTTGTATCATAAGAATAAGATTCCTTTGGTTTGTCTAAATTATTGTAGTTTGTGACATGGGCATTTTCTCTTTTAGATTCAGAAGGTGCATTTTCCTCTGTTTCATATTCATATTCATTATAATTATCTTCTTCTTCTTCTTCGTCACCCTCATATTCATATTCGTTGTTTTTACCTTCAACGATCAATTTTAATTTACTCTTTAATGATACACCTTTCTTTCTTGAACCACCTCTATGACTTTTTACATAAGTACATGTTCTGTTATATTTTCGACAACGTTCACATATTGGTTCTTGTCCTCCACATTTCAGATGTCTGGATCTGCATTCAAGACATGCTCTTGAAACATGTTTCGGAGCATGTATCTTAGTGTTGTGTACCCCGGACATAATTTTCTGATATTAATAAATATATTTTTGATATTGGTGTTTGTATTAATCCGTTTGTATTTTGATAATATGTAATGATAGTTATATTGAAATCAGTAGTTAGATTAGTGAAGAATAATTTGAAAAAAAGCCTAGTTGATATGGTGTTAAAAAGGTGACAAAATATCTGTTAAAATATGATGGCAAATCAGAAACTAAACACTGAATTGAAATGTTTATATTATTGGTCTATATATTAAATTTCTTTATTGCAGATTGTCCCGTATGATATTCAGTGATTTTAACTTTCAGTATGTTTGTGTTGTATTTGACCCCAGATCAATATGCTTCCCGGATTTAGTTCAAATAAGCTATAGGTAGTACATCAGTAAATGTATTCTTCAACCAAACCCCGTCACACAAATTTTCTTGTTCTCTCTATATATATACTTTTTATTTTGTCTTTTCTATTGAACCTATTTATGAGGCTGTACACCATAATTAACTTGCAAGTTCATAATATTTGCGGGGTTTGCCAAAACATTCGACGCGTCGATTTTGTCTTTCTCTATAAATTTTAAATTTCAAATATCAATTAATTTTGAACTCTTAAACTGATTAGTATTGTCTTGACATAAACTTGTTATATATTTTTGTACGATTTTCCGGAAACATTAATAAACCAATACTAAAATTAAAATTGCAATGGATAAAAATATTATTATAGATAATGGACAGTATTCTATCAAATTTGGTACAGATGCTCAGGATACACCACATGTAATACCGAACTGTATTGTTAGGACACAAGATAAACGAATTCATTTAGGTTCAACATTAAATACCCAACAATCTCTTAAAGATCTATCTGTTTCATCTGGCGGACTTTCAAACATAACATTCCAAAGGCCAATTCGAAATGGACAGTGTTTTCAATGGAATTTAGAATATCAAATTTGGGATAATGCATTTATCGATACAAACTCAGATTCAGGTAATGGTGATTTCTTACAAGATTCTAATTTACTATATGTTGAATCTCCAATTACATTACCAAAATTTCAAAATATGACTGATCAAGTATTATTTGAAGAGTTTGGAATAGGAAGTTTAGTAAGATATTCTGCTCCAGCATTAGCACCTTGGCTTGATTCATTTAATTCACCAACTAAAAATGACAATAATTATAAAAATTTTCAATTGGTTATAGATTCTGGATTTGATGCAACTTGGATAGTTCCTGTAATATATGGTATCCCTTATCATCGTGCTATAAGAAAATTACCAATTGCTGGGCGATTATTGGATGGTTATTTAAGGGAAGTTGTATCATTTAGACATTATAATATTGTAGAGGAACCAATCTTAGTTAACTCTATTAAACATCAAACATGTTATATAGCAATAGATTATAATCAAAGTTTAAATAAGTTAACAAAATTAAAGAAAAATCCAGTTGAACTGATTAATTCAGACCTTTCTTTATCATTTCTTTTACCTAATAATAAAACTGATTTTCTTGGACATCCAATAATAGATAAATCAAAAATGACAAAAAATCAATTACAAAAATTACAAAGATCATTAGAAAATAAATATTCAAAATTAGCAAATACAGATAGTGATGAAGAAGATGATGATGATTATATTAATAATGGTACATTAGATTCACAACAATCATTACTTTTAACTGATGAACGCTTCTTAATACCTGAACTTTTATTTCATCCACAACTAGCGGGAGTTTATAAATCTGGTCTTATTCAAACAATCAAATCTTCACTTGATGCGGTTCCTGAACTTATTGCTCCATTATTAGTAAATAATATCGTATGTATGGGTGGCACATCAAATATATCTGGCTTTGCAGAACGTATAGTGAAAGATTTAGATCCTGAAGTACCAATTGAGGCACATACTAAAACATTAGATTATCGTCATATAACAAATGATAATTCATTATTATCTTTTTATGCGGGTAAATCTTTCTTTGCAAATGGTGGATTTAATAAGATTAAAATGTCTAAAGATGACTATAATGAATTTGGTGCTGAATATGCACAAGATAAATTCGGTTTCAAATTGTAAATGTATAAATAATTGTACAATAATAAGATTCTAAAGTGCAAGTGTAAAAATATTTAACGAATATAAAACAAAAAAAAATAAATAAATAGTAAACAAATAAGGATATAAACCATTTTTTGAGATAATAATAATAAAATGTAATAGTAACAATAATATTAATACACCAAAGTAAGTAACTCATCTTTTTTTTTAAAAAAAAAAGAGGTAGAGATGATGATGTGATTAAAAACATGACATTATCCCATAAAAGAAAAACAATGTTGAAACAATTGCCCCTAACCCAACAACACAAGCATGCCACATTGGAGCAGGAATGTATCGACACAGTAATAAGCAAATACTAAAACCAGTTAGTAGGATGCTTAATAACATGCATGCAATTGCAAAAACAACTAAGATTAAAAGTCCGACGGTCATTTGAGGTTTTGGTAATTGATGATTTTCTCCAAATACTGTTTTAAGAATCAATGTACCAATTGATGATGTAAATAATGAAAACATAATCATAATCATATAAAGGAATGACAAACACTTATCATGATTTTCTTTGGCAATAAGAGACATTTTACCATACTTGTTTTTATTTGATAATCTTATCATAGCTTCTGTTTCCATATCTGATTCTTCCTCTTCGTCTTCTTCATCATCATTATTACCATTTGAGTTGTAGGAATCATTATTGATAGCACCAAATGAAAACCCCCTATTTGTTCTTTTATTCAAAAGTCTAGATTCACTATTTATTGTATCATATTTATCATCATGAATACCTAAAATCTTTTCCTTGATAGTAAGACCAAAATTTCTAGTATTATCTGCCCAATTAAGTATTCTATCAGTTTTATCAGGAGAAAGCCAATCTAATCCAGTGCCATAATTTGACTCTAAATCTCTAGAATCAGAATCATCAGACTCAGAAAATGATGATTTACCACTAATTAAATTAAACATCCAATCAATAATACCAAGATTATTATTGTTATCATTATCAGTATAAACATAAAATCCATCATCATCACCTCCAAAATCAGAACCATTATCAAATTCATTCCAATAACCAGGTTTTGTTGGTGCAATATCATCTTTATTTAATAAAATTCCTTCATTAATTTGATTTGTAGAACCTTCTACATTTGATTCATTCGTAAATTCATCTTCTTCGGAAATAATATTATGCATACTACTATCAAAAGGTAAAGATTTAGCACGTATTTCTGGTAAAATTCTAATATCTTTATCTGTTAAAATATTATGCCATGGTGCAATAAATAATAACATTTCATCATCAGATATTATATTTGAATTTTTATGTTCATTAATATATAATGAAATGAGATAATTATTTAGTGAAAAATTCAAATTATCAACTCTATAAACTAAATGACTATTAATTAAATTATTAATATTTGAAGGGAATTCAGATTCGGGTATATCAAAATTAATTTCAAGAACTGCATGTGGAAAATTATCAATTTTAGAATTTTCTGTACCATCATTATTAGTTTGATGAATTTGAATATCCCATTCTAATGAAATATAAAAATTAATTTTATCATTTGAATCTAAATTAATAAATCTAATCTTTTTTGATGATATTCTAGCTAATGGTTTAACATTATTTTCAATTACCCAATCAAATGATAATTTCATCATTTGTAAATTACCCTTTATATCATTACTATTTTCCCATTCATTATATAAAGAAGATTTCTTTTCATTAATTGAAAGATTTTGAGAATTAAATAATAAATCAACCATTTTTTTATTTAAAGAAGCAATTGAAAATTGTCTTAAACCACCAATTGGAGTTATTAAAATTGGATTATTTGCATTTGGGTGATTTGATGAAATTGCTGAATTATTAATATTAGAAACTAAAATTTGTGAATAAGGGTTTGCTTTAAAAATATGAATATTTTCTGTTGATGTTATATTATAATTGAAATTTTCAGTTGGAGCTGTTTGAACAAATAAAGGATGAATTGAATTATTTAACCAAATAGATACGGTTTCTGTTTCCGGACAGAAATCTTCTGTTGATGGATTTGTGGAATGTTGAAAAGAAGGGGTATTACTAATTGATGTGGAAGATGAATTATCATGTAAATTCAATGAAGATCTTGTATTTTTTAATCTTGTGTCATTAGTAAATAAAGAATCATCTGTAATTAATTTATATTCAGAAGATAATAAAAATTTAATTTCATCTAAATTATCTTTATGAATCCAAAATTTTAAAGATCTTGGACCTTTCCTTATTGATACAATATCAAAAGTTGTAGATTTTGGGAATAACTGAGTTGAAGTGGAATTTTCTGAAGATTTTGAATAACTTTGAGTAATTAATTGTAAAGAATCAATTGTATGAATAGAGGATTGACGAGTACGATATAAACTTGAATTTGGATTTGAATTTGGACTTGAATTTGGATTTGAAGTTATTTGATTTGTTGATGTAAGAAAAGTATCTAAAAAATCATATAAAAGTGTTGTTTCTAATGCTAATTCATCTAAAGTTAAATTTGTAAAAGATTTTGGATTTTCAATTAAGAATTTATGATTGATTTTATCAACAAAAGAATGTTTTTGATTATATGATGAATATTTAATAAATTTTTTTAATAATTTTTTAATTGCAATTTTTTGAAGTAAAATAAATCTAGATAAATCTTGTAATTCATTTGTTATAGAATCTAATTCTTTATGAAATAAAAGTAATTTCCTCTTTCTCATTTTAAGAGAAACTTGAGAAGGATTTGAATCAATATTTAAATCATTTTCTGATTTGATAAATAAATTACATTGCTTTTTTAATGTTGATAAACGTCTTGAAATTTCACCAACTTTTGAAAAGACAAATAAAGATACAAAATCTATTTGCTCTTTAAAATTCTTATATAACTTTTTTAAAAGTTTCTTTTGGTGATCATCAAGAGTATCTGTTGAATTATCACTTGAAGATATATTTTCAAATTCTGAAGTTGCCTCCCTAATAAGAGATTTTAAAAGATCATAGTCGATATTATAATTTCTCCATCTAGAAACGGACCTTTGTGCAAACTCGACCCCAAACTTCATGAGTTGTTATGGATGGGTATATATAGAAATGTTTTAAAATTTACTATTGTAAAAATAAAATAAAAGTGAAGGTTACTGAAAGTGTATATGGAATGGATGGATGGATGGATATGTTTGTGTGTAATGTGTATTATAGGTTATAGGTTATAGGTTATAGGGGATGAATAATGAGACTTAGATATATATTTATATAGATTGGGAAAATAGAAGAAACCAAAGAACCGGCCTTGGATTGCTTGTTTGTATGTATTTGCTATTGCTGGTGTTGTTAATTAATGCCAGTGTTTGGTGTAGTTAATTACTGTGATGTGCAATGTGTGCCTTGTGCCTTAACGGGAGAATTGTTGATTATCTCGTCTCTAAGTGCTTAGTCCTTAATCAGACAGAGTCAGCAGTCAGCCCCCAAATACAAATCCCAATACAAAATACAAAGCCAAATTCATGCTCGCTTAACTGACAGATAAAAAGAAAATAGAAAATAAAAAAGAAAAGAAAATAAAATAAATAAAAGAAATAAAGACCCGACTTAAACTTTTAACTACAGAGCACAACGTGCCTTCCCAATGCGGTAATGTCTAGGGATCAATTCCGTAACTAATAACTAATACATAATTAATAGCCAGGAAGCTATAGCTCAGAGCTCAGAGCTCAGAGCAGGTCTTTTCTTCCTCGTGTGACTGACCCCCCGATTGGGGATAGGGGGTAGGGTTTGCCTTAGTATTGTTTATTGTTTTTAGTAACTGAACATTGAACACATTCTTTTCACTTTTCACTTGTCCTTGTCACCACAACCAGCGGAAATCGGAAATGGTCTCTCTTCCCTTGCCAATTGCTAATTGCAAATAACAAATAATGCTGTCCTCATCCGTTCTCCGTTATCCGTTGGACGTTGGATCGATCTGACATGTCAATGTTGTCTGTTGTCTGTTGTCCGTACTGCGTACTGGCTACCTCCCGGCCCTCGGCTCCTGCCTCTCTCTCTGCTGCCCGCTGCCCATTGTATAGCTGAATTTAATAAATTGCCCAGGCACGCAGGCAAAAGCTGTCATACATTTATAGTCACAGCCGGGTCGTTTATTGTTTATTGTTTATTGTTTATTGTTTGTTGTTTGTTGTGCAGTTTTACGTTTTTACATTGTGAATTGTGAAGAACTGGAAGACGCCGTTTTCGCAGTATGTTTTACGTTTAACGCTTAAAAGTTTTAGTTAATGATTTAAAATTAATTATTAATTGTTAATTGTTACTGTTATTATGATCTAATCTAATCTTACATCGATTTATATAATTATCGTTGCAATTTACTGGTTACTTTTTTATTGAAAAAAATAACTTTAAACTTTATTGATAATTATTATAAAATCTTATAAAATGCCACTTGACTCGACTCAAACCTTGTATCGATATAATATTTTTTCTTTCTTTTCTTTTCTTTTCTTTTATGATAATTACAACAAAAACTAAAAAAAATAAACATATATATATATATATATATTATTATAATCCAATCATTCTTTGATACCACTTACCTTCCTTTCCTTTTATCTCCAACTCAAACTCCAAAGCCAGCTCATTCTCTTGTAATTCTCAGTGGTAGCAAAATTCTCAATTAGGAAACCCTCAGCACCACGTTTTGTAAATACGGTAATACCACGGCTTTGCTGCCATTTCTTGTTTTTCTAATGCAATTGTAACTTTTAGTTCTTCCATATTTTCTTCACGTCTACCAGAATCAATATCAATATCTTCAATTTTAACATAATAAACACCTTTTGAACCTTTCCAAATAAAATATGCAATCATCATACCACATAAACAAAAAATGTTTAAATTAATTTTAAAAAAATTAACAACATCTGCACCATTTGCAATAATATTATCTCCATAAAGATAACCTTTTGGAAATAATCCACTCCATAATTCGAATAATAAAATTACAATATTTAAAATAACACCCCACCAACTACCAATAACTCCACTCATACTAGTGAAAACTAATTCATCAATATTTCTGCCATTAACTTTTAATGCTTTTCTAAATCTAATATGAACTAAACAAATTGACATCCATGTAAAAATAGATGATAAACCAGATAATGCCATTAACCATGAAAATACTTCTTCTTGACTTGATGATGCAGCTAAAAATCCTAATAAACCAACTGTTAATGCGCCTAAAATTCCAATTAATGGTCTACCACTTTTATCAATATATCCAAAAATTTTAGGAACAAATCCTTGTTCGGCTAATGTAGCAAATGTTCTTGATGTTGCAAAAACTGATGAATTAGCAACTGATAAAACTGCAATTAAAATAACAACATTCATAATTGATGGAACAACTTTAATACCAGCATTTCTAACTGCAATAACAAATGGTGATGCTTCTGCACCTTCACCATTACCAATCAATTTTGGATCATTATATCCAACTAATAAACCAATAATACTTAATGAAACCATATAAAAAATGGTAATTCTCCAAAATACTTGTTTAGTAGCTTTTGGTAATGTCTTTCTTGGATTTGCAGTTTCTGCTGATGTTAAACCAACTAATTCTGTACCTGAAAATGAAAATGCTGCAGTAACGAAAACGGAGCAAAATCCAGTAAATCCATTATTAAATGCACCTGGTTCTTTCCAATACTTACCACCAATATATTCTTTATTTGCACCAACACCACCACAATTAATAATAACACCTAAAATACAAAATCCAATAACTGCAAAAATCTTAATAATTGAAAAGGTGAATTCAACTTCTGCAAAACCTTTAGTACCAAATAAATTGACCATTGCAATAAGAGTGAAAAAAATAGCAACCCAAACAGCTGGATTAATTGTGTCAATCCAAAATCTCATGGTCATTGAACAAGCAACTAATTCTAATGGTAATGCAATTAACCATTGTAAAAGATAATTCCATGCCATACAAAACCCCCAAGCTGGTGATAAAAATCTTGTATTTAAAGAAAGAAAAGATCCTGAAACTGGAAATGTAACTGCTAATTCACCTAATGCTTGAATAGTAGTAAATATCATTGTACTAATTAAAAAATAACAAATAAGTAATGATGCTGGACCACCACTACTTAATGCAGCACCAGATCCAACAAAAAGACCAGTACCAATAGAACCACCAATTGCAATCATTTGAATATGTCTATTTTTTAAATTTCTTTTTAATGGAGAACCAGTTGCTTTAATATTTTCTCTTTCAATATCAGTTAAGTTCGGATTATTTTCAAGTTCGGTAGTATCCATTCTTTTAAATCCATCAGTAAATCCAGAAAACCAATTATTTTTAGCAGTATCAGAAGTAACATTGGATTTTTTATTCTTTTTAGTACTAATGTTTTCAACTAAAGATCTTGAGATAGAATTTTCATAACTTTCACTTGAGCCTTCTTTGAATGAAAAGGTTTCAGTAGAACCATCAACAGTATTAATAGCAATAGATTCGGTAATCTCGTCAGTAGAATTTTTACAACCAAAGGATGTGGTGCTATGAGAGCAGTTGCTTTGGTATTGAGACATTCTTATAAGTATTTGAAATAAGTTTATTTTCTGTACTATAAAAAAGAATTTAAATAAAAAAATTATTAGAAATATAAAACAAAAAAAAGAAATAAATCCCAAAATTTACAAAAGAAAGAAGGTGTGGGTAAATGATTAAACCATATCTTTAATTAATGGCTCAACTCTATTACTTTTATAGTTCTCATTCAGAGTGGACAGAATGTACAATATCAGAATATAATTATTGGAATATTTTATTCATCAGAATACACTGGCTATCAGAATACACTTTTCATGAAACTATCAAATCATTGCTTCTAATTTTTTGTGTGCGAGGGCATTTCATATTTCCTATTCTGGTAACTTATGCGAATAATTTTAAATTTTGATGATATTTAATACTATTACTATTACATGTACTATAGCATCATAACATAGATATAACTTTATTCATCTTTTCAAATATTTCATGTGATATTGTGTTGCTTATTTTGTTCTGTTTCATGTATGAATATCTTGTATCGGCTTTACTCAAATAAATGGCAATGCTGTTACTAGTTAGTATAGTAGTAAATACATATTTGCTGTAATTACTAGCTTTCGGGAAATATTTCATTGACTGTTATTTTTTAAAACAAAACACCCTAATACAATTTTATGTAATATAAAATACATATATATATATTTAATTTCTAAACAGCATGTTGTTTACTTATATCAAATTGAAAATTCATAATTTTTAAAAAATTACATTGAAATGTGACCTATCATGAATATAGTTTTATTTTATCTGCACCACCCGATCATTTTCATTTTATGATATTTCCACCTGGTTGTCATTAAATTTCCCTCTAATAGTAATTCTAATTAATATTTGTAATTTAAAACCTTTTTTTTCTTCTTTTTTGAATAAATACTTAATAATAAATATATGAAAGCAGAACAAGATTTGGTACTAAGCGAACTTAAAACCTTACTAGAAAGTATAAAAATAGAAAAAATGCCTAATGAAACAAAATTTATAGATACTTTCCATTCTAATTTGGTTGATGAAATTTGTAAAAAATCACCAGTAAAGGCTAAAAAGCATTCATTTTATGATTATTTGACAGATCTCACAAATACAAGTGTATCTCATATATTTTCAATGGAAACTGAAGCTGGCAATGAAGTTGATTTTGATAAGGTAAGTATCTACGAAGAAGATCCAGCAAAAACTAAAACAATATATAGATCTAAATCATTTGATGAATATATAGATGAAAACCTTTTAGAAGAATCACAAATTCAATTAGAGACTCAAGTTTCAGACACTGAATCCAATAATGAGGAACATGGTTTTAACCTTGAAGAGTTTAGTGATACATTTAATCTTAGTGATATTGGACAACAACAAGACTTAAATAAATACACTTCTGCCAGTGTAAAGTCTGAAAAAAGTTTAAAAAGAGAAAATGTAGATATTCCAAAAAGTATAATTTCTAAATCAAAATCTGATTCAGGTGAAAATTATCCTTCTGTTGGAAGTTCAGGAAGTTTTCAATTCAACGATATTATTGCAGGTGATATTCTTGGAGATATAGAAGAGATTGAAATTGATAATAATGATCATTATAATGATCATTATGACGATGATAATAATAATAATAATAAGTTAAGAAATAGCAGTTCATTTGCCATCTTGAATCCTCAAGAAGATAGAATTGTTAATGCTATTGTTTCAAAATTAAAAACACAGCTACAACCAACATTAGAAAAATTATCACAAGAGTCAGAAAAATATGAGTTAATAAAATCAATTTACAAACTTCCAAGTATTTCCAATCTTAATGATGATGTTAAAATAAAGTACAATAATAAAGGTAAAAGGTTTAATCTTGAATTTGATAATAGTATTATCAAAGAAATGGTGGATAGTGAAACTGCAAATATTGAAAGAAAACAACAAAATAATAAAAAGTTCCCTATAATCAGTGCTGAGCATCAAATAAAATTAAACTTTAATAAGTTTAGAAAATTAAACACAATAACGGAAGCTCAAGATGAAGAAACAAGCTATCAGAAGATAGAAAGTTATTTTTGTTCTTCTCCAACATATTCCAAATCAAAAGACACAAGACTTGTTCAAGATCTTGATACAAATGAGTTGATAATTTTACTCAAAAATATTAAAGAGGGTAAATTGTTGGATATTGGAAAAGTGGATCATTTAGTTGCTATGTTTGAACAGAAGCCAAATGGTGCAATTAACAGAATGGATAATCAAAATTTGAAAACTGCCATTCTTTTAGAATTAAACAAAAGAAAAGTAATTTAATCTGCATGATATTTAATTTCTTGCTATTTTATGACATAAAGCAAAATTGTTAATCCTTCTCTTGTTGATCAATTTGTATCGAAAGAATAAGAATAAAGGCGAAGAGTTATTTTACTCTGTGTGGTGTTAGTTTTGAAGAATATCGTATTTATTGATCACTTGGAAGAAATGTATGTTGATAAACTTAACCCGATATCTCTTACAAGCAGTTTTCAAAAAAAAATGAACGTTTATAATTACTTGTAGTTAATCAAAAAGAGTTATATTTTTAGGTTAATGTATAATTTACAAATTTAAAAATCTACTATATAGATAGAGTTTTACTTAGAAAAAAACTATTTTTCTTCTTTCTTTTGTTTCTTCGTCTTTGGTTCATTATCTCCTCCAGCGTTATCTTCGGCATCGCTTGCAACATCAGAATCATATTCCTCATCGACGTCAGAATCATCAGAGCCGCTACCTCCATTGAAATCTTCATCTGGAGACTCATCATCAGCTGATCCTAAGTCTGCTTCACCATCAGAATCAACCATTGCATTGGCCAACATTTCTTGTGCGATTTTTTCATCATTTCTAACCTTCAAATTCTTTGATCTGAAGAATGATTCAAGTAATGGTTGTTCAGCTCTCTCAATATTACCAAAGTTGTGAGTTGGGCCACCGTTTATTGTACTAATTTCCATGTCGAAAGTTTTTTGTGCAGAGCCTTGGCCAACTCTTGAAAATGTTATAATACCAACTTCAGAATATGGAATCAAAACTGTTGGTTTGGTTAAAAATAAAGCACATTTTTCTAAAGCGTATAAGTGACCTTCATTTGCCTTCAAAGAACAAGAGATACCAGGTAAGCCATCCTTAGATTGATAAGAACCTGGAAGAACAACTCTACGTTCAGTAAAACCTTTAAATAGATTAGATAGCACAAGGTGAGTAGTAGAACTATATGATTTATTGATTCTTCCTTTATAAGTTTCTTCGAAATCTTCTTCAGATAGGTTAAGTTCAACTTCAATTTCTTCTTGTTCATCAAATTGTAATGTTAAGAAAGAATATTTAGTTTGACCTTGTCTTAAAGGTGGATTAACTTGCAAAACGATCAAATGATGCATACCATCCAGTTTTGGTAAAGAGAAAATTCTCTGTATCTGAATATATTGTAATTTATAATCGTAAGTCTTTCCCCTTAACCTCAAGAAGTTGTCATACATATCAATATCGTAACGACCTCTTGGAGTAAGGAATAAAACTTCACTAAAAGAGACAATAATTTCACCCACAACTTGAGTGATATCAGCCTTGGATTTCAACTCTTCAACAAACAATTCAGCCTTGGTCTTTGTTTTGCCACTTTTTTCAGTATCTTCGTTATTCTCGTCATCATCATCAATAACTTCGACATCGCCATCTTTCTTTACTATTTTTTCTTTTTTGTCGCCTTCTGGTGCATCTATATCCATTTCATCTCCTGCATCTGCATTTCCAGGAATATAAAATTTGACTTCAACCAATTCATCACCTGTTCTTTCAATTGCATCATCATTTTTCATAAGATCCATTTCAACAGAAACTTCATTACGACCACTCAGATTTGCATTAGATATTTCAGCATAAGGGATTTCATATGCAGGTTTATTAGCAACATTAAAGACCAATTCATTTCTAGCCATTTGAATTTTACCCCAATTCCAACCTCTTAATGCATGTTCTTTAACTTCTAATTGAACATTAAAATTTTTGGATAATTCATGCTTTAAACCAGTTGAATCACGTTCATCAAAACCATCTAAAATTATAACACCTTTATTCTTAGTATCAATTCTCATTTCATAGCCCCTAGAACCTCTGGACCAATAACAGCTAGCAATTTCATCACTTGGAAGAAGAAATGGGGTTGTTTTAGTGGTAGAACCAGGCATCGATTGTGCTTTCCAACCAAGACCTGAATCTGCAATTCTCATTCTACCAGGCATCTTAGACTGGTTAAGGTAGATTCTTTCATACTCAGATGACATTATAAATGATGTTATTCTTTATGCTTTGGGTTCTCGTTAAGTTCAAATAAATCAACTATTATGACAGTGGCAATCAACGTGGTCTTTAAAGTAATTAGTTATATCTCTAGTAAAACGTAAAACGTAAAACGTAAAACGTAAAACGAAACGCCAAAATGGCAAAAAAAACAAAAAACGAGGAAAATATAATTTCTCAACTGTACAGCAGTAATAAGATCTCTTACTTCCTTACCAATATATGTTATTGATAACCTGTGTCTCTGCAGCCATATGAGTAACTGATTAATTATATATATATACTTGTATTAAACAATATAAATAAGTAAATAATATATATAGATTGATTCTTCTTGTCTTCTTACGTCAATAGTAAATAACAATAAAACAGTAACTAGTGTAACTTATACCTTATACACTATTAAATACAATAACAATAGAGATTATAGTATCCAATTAGGAGGCGCAAATTAGAGGCAATAATCGTCGCGTCGATTTTATGTTGGCATTTCCCACTTTCCTCAATCACTATATATATGATATTGAATCATATATTGAATCATATATTGAATCAGGGGATTTGAGTAACAAGGATATCTTTATACTCTTCTTCTTACAGGAAAATATTATAAAAATTAATTTTTATAACTAAAACGAGAAATAGAATAAACAGGATAATATAAAAGAAACAATTAAATATATGTCGTTAAATATTGAAAACATTAAAAGAAATGAAAGCTTCACTTGAAAACTCTATCGAAGTTTCAAGCTTATGAAGAAAAGCAAGAAATATTAATGTCAAGATCTGATTATTTAAAGGTTAAAGAAAAGGAACAAGAACAAGAAGGTATCAAGCAGAGAATTCTAAAAGATAAAGCCAAAGAAGCAAATTTCCATCAAGAAGTTGTTGATAAGATTCAATAAGAAGAGAAGTTGGACTTTTTGAATGTAAATCAGCAAGAAACAATTGCACATATAATGGCTTTGGAAGATAGATAACAGGAAGCCGAAGACCAAATTAGGAATATTAAAAATGAAGTTGTGACAGTGTCAGAAAGATTTCAAAAGAATGCACACACCTTTGGAAATCAGATGGTGCAATTGATCCACATTTTATGAAAATTTATAGAGAAGTTGCTGATCTACATGAACAGTACAGAAAGATTAGAGCTGATGCTTTTAGACCAGCCCTTGCAACCAACAACACATCTCACCATCACAATAAAAACAGGAATAACCACAGAGGTAACTTTAGAGGTAATTCTAATAATAGAAGAGGTAAATCTAACAACACAACAGATCTAACAATAGGAATCATCAAAACGACAACAATAACAATAATAATAGAAGGGATAACAACCTGAATTAGAATAATAATTCTAGTAATTATCAAACCAGAACTAGAGATAATGACAACAACTCTTCACATAGAAGGGTCAAATCAATCTTAACAACTATGTACACAATTAAATAATTTATATTCTAAACAAACTTATTAGTGGCTTGTGGATTAAAGTCATAAGTTCCATACAAACTGTTCACTGTGATTTTAGATGCACCTGAATCGTTCAGCAATGTGAGAGGTTTATTATGCATAGTTGCATTGTTTTTATTAGGCTTGAGTTGGCCAATATCATTAGAAGTGGCGGAATACTTAACAGTATCTTCAAGGTTTTCATTAGTTGGTATTAATGTAGACTGGATATTAATATAAAAATATTGGTTAAAGTATGTTTAATATATAAGTTATTTAATTGTGGTTGGTCTACAACAACACATCGTTGTTAAGATTGCTTGGGCTCCGCTGTAGGAGTATGTGAAGAGTTGTTAGCATTATCTCTATTTCTGTTCTGATGGTTCCTAGAAAACTTTTATCTAAGAGAGCTAAAATGTTAACATGTGGCCGTGATGTTAATTCGGTTTGTTGATATCTCAAGATGATACTAATTTGTGCTTCAATTGGTAATTGAGCATTGGCCGCCTTGGTGTCAAGACCGCAGACTTTGAAGTAGTTTAAAAGAAGTATGAACAGTTGGAACAAGATATGCAGAAGTTATTAACGGTTGAATCAGGAACTTTAGAAAGGCGTGAACAAAAAAACTATCGATATGAAAAATTTGAAATCACAGATGGATGAAATTTTGAAGATGAAGAATAATAAAGAAATGAAAGAAGCAAACTTAAACTATGTTGCTGACAAAACTATTTCTTTAGAAAACAGAGAACAAGGATTCGAACAAGAGTTGTTCAATGTTTTCAACGACTTGAATGTGAGAGTTGAAAGAATTGAACAACAAGCAGGTATTTCGTTGGTGCCAATGAAAAAGAACAACCCAACTTTAGCAAACATTAAGAGATATTTGGTAAACGTTAAGTCTTATATCAACAGTTTGAATGATGGTAGATCTAGCGATGAATTTGCAGCAATCAATCAATGTGTTAATAAACTAGGAGGAATTACGATCAATCCGTTCGAAAGAGATTTTGAATTATTTAGCAAATATTCAAAGATTCAAACACTATTGATTGCAAATGGTATTTTACTGAACAGTTGGATTTCATTAATTCAAACCCATTGTTTTTCATCCGGCATGGCTGCAACTACAAAAAATGAAGTTATGATGAATTTCTGGAAACGGTATTCTCTACTTTTCCATTTGTTAAATAGAAAGCTTCTAAGAAGCAATTGTTATAATCATTTGAAGGAAATAATTTATCTACTAGGACCTTTTATTTGCAATGGATTAATGCAGCTCAAGCTTATCCTTTCGTTGAAGCTTCAGTTATTTGGATCAAGGATAAACTTTTACAAGAATGCCAAGGTAATAGATTCCTAGCAAGAATTAATCACATTTGTGAGCTCAATTTTTTCTCAAAATTGAGAACATTTGTCGAAGTTGAAATGACACATATCAATGTCCATTTCTCATTTCTCAACAAACAGCGAATGTTCAATACAACCGGATCCAGTCATCTATTCCCAATCGCTACTCGAACCACACCAAAACAATACAAAAAGAAGAATACAGAATACTTCATATTGGTGTAAAACATGTAATTGTGAAAAGTGCACACTTGGAAGAAACGACTACTAAGAACGTAAGCAAAAAGAAAGCGGGATTCAATACCAAAATTAGCCATAAATTCAGGGCTATTTATTGTGAAGATCTTGAAGATAACAAAACAGATCATTTTTGATGATTTTTGCCCTAATTATGTTCCACATATTGAGTTTTTTAATCTAAAAACTACTTTTCAGTTTTGTGCCTTTTCTGCCGAAGCAACACAATAACCACTAACATATTCCACTGCAACTAACATAAACTTGCAACCACTTTTACCAATAGCATCTGCAGTAGTGAGAGGACCAACAAAATCAATATGCCATACTTCACCGAATAAAGGTGTTTTAACTTGTTGCATCAGTGCTGGTAATTTACTAAATTTCGTAACTAAATCACAATTTTCACAATTCTTCACAACTTCAATCGATAATGTTTGTGCTTGAGGATGAAATACTTGATTCTATATCATCAAGTAATAAATTTGGAGTTCCATGATATTTACAATGTGAGTCTTCAAATAGTTTATACAATCACCTATGGAAATCACTTTCAATAATTTATTCCGAAGAATATAATATAGTATCCTGAACCAATGTGAATGAATCTAAAATCTTCTTATATTCAATGTAATTATCATAGAGTTGAGTACCTTCCTTAGAATTTTCTAATTCTGATTTTGAAATTGATAACATTTTTTTATAGTAAACTTCTAGATTTAAACATTGTTTGGTTGAATTCTTCCTCATTGCTAAATTGTATAACATAAATTTTATTCAAGGCTAATATTTGATCTGTACCAAGTAAATTTTATAGGATCACTTTATAGCGAGTAACATTTTCAGAGTTAAAAAAAAAGACTGGAATTCTTTTGGCCGTTTTTTGCATATTCGCATTTTCCATTTTCGCATTTTGTCCAATTTTCTTGCCAATTTGGAAGATTGAAGATTGGTGAGCTGGCGAAAAACAGACAATTTGTTAGTGAGGAGGGCAAACTGATGGAGGATGATGGAAATGAAGAGGGTTTACCTGGTTTCTTCCTGGGACTTCTTCAGGAACATCCTCTACATTTTACTCTGCTACAAGTGCACCCACCACATTCATTCATACATACATACATACATACATACATACATAAAATGTCTGCCGAAGGTGAAGAAGAATTACTTGACTATTCCGACTCCGAAGAAGTCAACCAACAACAACAAGCTGAAACCACAGACCCAACAGCAGAAACTGAAGAAACCGATAAGAAAGGTTCCTATGCAGGTATCCATACCACTGGTTTCAGAGATTTCCTTTTAAAGCCAGAATTGTTAAGAGCAATTGCTGACTGTGGTTTTGAACATCCTTCAGAAGGTTAGTATCATACTCTAATTCTATCCTTTTTTATTTATTGTCTTCTCAAATTCCTTCCTCAAAATAATCTTCATTCATTTATTCATTCATAAATTGGCATCTACTTAGCTTTGGATGTTTACTTATACAATGCCATCAATACTGACATTATAGTATGTCACTCTCAAGTTGCACTTAGTGCATGATATTTGTCAACGTGCAATAATAGACTCAATATATAATACCTTAATCTTGAGGTAGGTTTAATTGTTATATTATCAATTCCTTAAAATTTATTTCAGTTGGAGTACCGAAAAAATTGGAATCCACAAGGATGTGTTAACTCATATTCCAAATGAACATGAGTTATTGAATGTTATCCTTGATTTTATCATAAACTTCCTTCAGATATTAAGAGAAAAGATACAATGTTTGAATATTTTTTTTGAGAAATGGAAATTATAGAGACGTGTGACATATAAAGAATATCGCAACTAACTAATTAAAAATTTTACCTCCCCCTCCATTTTTTTATTCTAGTTCAACAATCATGTATTCCTCAATCCATTTTAGGTAATGATGTTTTATGTCAAGCTAAATCTGGTTTAGGTAAAACCGCTGTTTTTGTTTTATCTACTTTACAACAATTAGATCCAACTCCAGGTGAAATCTCTACTGTTGTCATCTGTCACACAAGAGAATTAGCATATCAAATTAAAAATGAGTATACTAGATTTTCTAAGTACATGCCTGAAGTTAAGACTGAAGTTTTCTATGGTGGTGTTTCCATCCAGAAAGATATTGAAGTCTTAAAGAACAAGGAAACTTGTCCACATATTGTTGTTGGTACTCCAGGTAGATTAAATGCTTTGGTCAGGGATAATTTAATTAACTTGAAGCATGTTAAGAACTTTGTCATTGATGAATGTGATAATGTTTTAGAAAACATCAACATGAGAAGAGATGTTCAGGAAATTTTCAGAGCTACTCCATTTCAAAAACAAGTTATGATGTTCTCTGCTACTTTATCAGACGAAATGAAACCAATTTGTAAGAAATTCATGAAGAAACCATTAGAAATTTTTGTTGATGATGAAAAGAAATTAACATTACATGGATTACAACAATATTATATTAAATTAGCTGAAGACAAGAAGAATGTTAAACTAGCAGAATTATTAGATTCTTTAGAATTCAACCAAGTTATTATTTTTGTCAAATCTACTAAGAGAGCTACTGCATTGAATCAATTATTAGTTGAATCAAACTTCCCATCTATTGTTGTTCATTCTGGTATTCCACAAGAAGAAAGAATTCAAAGATACAAGTTATTCAAGGAATATAACAAGCGTATCTGTGTTTCCACTGATGTTTTTGGTAGAGGTATTGATATTGAAAGAATCAATTTAGCCATTAACTATGATATGCCAAGTGAAGCTGATCAATATTTACATAGAGTTGGTAGAGCTGGTAGATTTGGTACCAAAGGTTTAGCTGTCTCTTTAATTTCAACTGAAAAGGATCAAGAAATTTTAGACAGTATTCAATCTAGATTCGATGTTAAGATACAGGAATTCCCAGTTGAAGGTGTTGATCCATCAACTTACATGAACACTTAATGGATTTAGTGTATATATATATGTATATGTATGTGGCACTTTGAATTTTAATTAAAAGCAAAATGTCACTAGTTTTTTTAGTGTCTTTTATTTCTAATATTACTATTATTATTGTACAATGATTTTTTTTCTGTGTAGGTTATATTTATTTGTATATATAGTCGATCTATAGTCTATTTAATCAACTTATACGTTATTAGTTGTTCGTAGGATAAATCAGAAGATTTGTAAATTAAGTGTGGAATAGTAAAAGGTGATTTAATATCAGTAACACCAATGTATAATATATATATATATGAACAAGAGTATATATATAACATCCTATAAATGGACTTAGTTTTACTGAATAACATCACCTTATTTATTTTTATATTATATTGTAACATATATATATATTATACAGGAGTTATGTGGTTAAGATCATTAACAAAATAAAGATTTGACAAAATGACAGTCAAATAGGAATAAAAAGGGTCAATTGCAGATATCGGAGATTGGAAACAAATTACAAGTTACAATTTATATATTTATATAGCAAAGCCGAAGATCAGTATTACTGAGGGCAGAATGTAAACAAATTTGTATGACTTATCACTGATTGTTGATTACTGATTAATTAATGTACACAGAAAACAAACGCGTTTCAAATTCCAAATGTCAAAGTATCAAGTTTATTATTCTTTTTTCTTTTCCCTTTGCGTTTTCAGTTTTCACCCGGCTTCCAGACGCGTTGCCCGCAAAAAGCGAGAAATGCGAGCAAACGACAAACCCTGTGCTCAGCTCATCTTAGCTCAACTTATAGCTTTGCCCTTCCCTGCAACTGAGTATTTAAAGACACGGGTTTGTTGTTTCTCTAGTTTGGCGTTTTTTTCTTCCTCTTTTCTTCTCTGTCCTTGTTTTCTTGTTAGGTACACTTTCTTGCTTTCTTTTGTTTCATCTCTTTTTTCTTTCTTTCCTTTAACATCAAAGAAGCATTTTTATAACTTATAAAAACATATATTAACTATACAAAATGTCAGTCCAAGAAACGCCATCTAAAGTCACAGCTAACGCACTTTCAACACTTAATATTAATAAGAAGGATTTAACCGCTTCTCTTGTTGAAGCTGCTAACAAAAAAGCAGTTGCTGCTGGTATTGTTGTTGAAGAAAAAGTTGAATTGACTGAACATGAAAAATTCCTTAACCAACACAAAGTTCATAGACATAAATTAAAAGAAATGGAAAAGGATGAACCTTTATTAATTGAAAACAAAAGAAGATTTGTTCTTTTTCCAATAAAGTATCATGAAATCTGGCAAATGTATAAAAAAGCTGAAGCTTCTTTTTGGACTGCTGAAGAAATCGATCTTTCCAAAGATTTACATGATTGGAACAATAGATTAAACGATAATGAAAGATATTTTATTTCTAGAGTTTTAGCATTCTTTGCTGCTTCTGATGGTATTGTTAACGAAAATTTGGTTGAAAACTTTTCTGCTGAAGTTCAAATTCCTGAAGCTAAATGTTTTTACGGTTTCCAAATTATGATGGAAAATATTCATTCAGAAACTTACTCTTTATTAATTGATACTTATGTTAAAGATCCAAAGGAAAGTGAATTTTTATTTAATGCAATTGAAAATATTCCTTGTATTAAAGAAAAGGCTGATTGGGCTTTAAGATGGATCAATGATAAGAATGCTTTATTTGGTGAAAGATTAGTTGCATTTGCTGCTGTTGAAGGTATTTTCTTTTCTGGTTCATTTGCATCTATTTTCTGGTTAAAAAAGAGGGGTTTAATGCCAGGTTTAACTTTTTCTAATGAATTAATTTGTAGAGACGAAGGTTTACATACTGATTTTGCATGTTTGTTATTTTCTCATCTTAATAACACCCCAGATGAAAAGATTGTTCGTAAGATTATTAGTGAAGCTGTTGATATTGAAAAAAGATATTTTACAGATGCTTTACCTGTTAATTTATTAGGTATGAATAAAGACTTAATGTGTCAATACGTTGAATTTTGTGCAGATAGATTAATGTTTGCATTAGGTTGTGAAAAGATTTACAATGTAACTAATCCGTTTGATTTTATGGAAAACATTTCTCTTGCTGGTAAGACCAATTTCTTTGAAAAGAGAGTTTCAGACTACCAAAAGGCTGGTGTTATGGCTAAGAACACTAAAGATGAAACAAATACTGAATCTGGATTCACCTTTGACGACGACTTCTAAGTGTTATTGCCATTGACGCTTTTCTGTAACTCTATCTCTCTTTAATGTTCGCAGTAGAAAATATTTCCTCTACTAATCTATCACTAGTCCTGTCATGGTTTTTTTCTAATCTTATTTTATTTTTGTCTCTCTTATCTCTCATTTCCACTTTTTGTAATTGTATACTAGAAACTCCACTTCAGAAATCAGAAATCTAAACGCAGCAGCCAATTCAAATTTCAAAACTCAAACAAAGTTCATGTTGTCTTTGCAACAATTGGTTTGTCGCGCCAATATCATCATTTATTTTTGCCTTGTCACTGGGTACATGTGTCTTGTGTTGTGGATCTTGCTTGCTTCTTGCTTCTTGCTTTGTGCTGTGCTCTCTGCTCCCTTCTTCTCTATAGCGTCTAGTGTTTGCACTTTGCAGTTTCTCGCAATAAAAAAATTTGTCCGTCTCTGAGAGATGAGAGATGGGAGATCAGGACGGGTATTTTGTATTTTCCACATGAATTGGACCTGTTACCTGTTATGCTGCTAATGACTCTAGTGAAAGACAGTTGACATTAATATTAACCGCAACACAAAACTCTCTTTTTATTTTACCACTATTCTCCTGTTACATTTCTTGTTTAATAACTTAAGTGTTTTATTGTGTTTTTTCAACATTTGGTTCATCGGAATACTGTTCAAAATCTCATAAGCAGGCACTATTTGACCCACTTTCACAGGCTAAATTAATTAATTATATATTTTATATCCACAGTATAATTTTTTATTAAGCCATCTTGTTCTTATAGTTAGTTCCATTGGCTTGTTCATGCTATTTCGATTAATTAATATTTGACAACTATTGAATATCGTTTTGTCTTGTTAAATTTGTTGTGTGATATTTCTTCAGATTTTCCTGATTTTTAGTTTTGTCTTTTTTACACATTATACGTACATAATTGCAATTTTATTTTCAATTATTGTCAACATATATAAGGAAACAAAACAAAAACAGAGCCAATAATATATTCTAAATGAGTACAAATTTATCTGCTTCCATTTCTACAACACCAAGTCCAACTACTGCTTCATTAACTGATAATAGTAACTCCAAAAATATGAATCGTCGTACTTATAAAGAAGCAATCCATTTGTTGAATACTTTACAGTCAAACTTTGCAACTATTGATGCAGTTAGAAAGTCTGGTATTAACAGAAATTCTATGTTGATGCCAGAAATGATTGAATGGGTTAGAAGAATTGGTTATAAACCAAGTGATTTTAATAAATTGAATGTTATTCATGTTACTGGTACAAAGGGTAAAGGTTCTACATGTGCATTTGTGCAAAGTATCATTAATCAATATAAAGTTCCAATTTTATTATCAAGCCCCAGTTTAAATGCTGCTCAAAATAATAACGGAAATATAGATAACCTTCATCCTTTAAATCATTCATCTTCTACAAATTATACTGATAATACAAATAACAATGTCAACAATATTAACACTCGATCGTTTTCAAATGTTTCTTCATCGGCTGAATCAAATCATTCTATTGATATTTCTAAGATAACTAAAATTGGTTTATACACTTCTCCTCACTTGAAAACTGTGCGTGAAAGAATCATGATTAATGGTAAACCAATTAGTGAAGAATTATTTGTAAAATATTTCTTTGAAGTTTGGAATCGTTTAAATGAATCTAAATCTGATGCTGAAATTTTCCCACATATGGGTGATGGAATAAAACCTGCTTATTTCCGTTATCTTACATTACTTTGTTTTCATACTTTTGTAAGTGAAGGTGTTGATACTGCAATTTTTGAAGTTGGTGTAGGTGGTGAATATGATTCTACCAATGTTTTTGAATCTCCAACTGCTTGTGGTATTAGTGCATTGGGTATAGATCATACTATCATGTTAGGTAATACCATTGAAGAAATTGCATGGAATAAGAGTGGTATTTTTAAGAAGAATGCATATTGTTTTTCAGTTCCTCAACCAGAAAGTGCATTAAATGTTATTCAAGAACGTGCTGTTGAAAAGTGTGTTGCCAAATTTGAGGTTGTTAATGAAAGATCAGACTTGAATGAAATTAAATTAGGTTTAAATGGTGATTTCCAAAGACAAAATGCATCGTTAGCCGTTGCTCTATGTCATGCACATTTGACTAGATTGGGGTATCAAATAGATATCAACACTTTACCTGATGAATTTGTGCATGGTTTAGAAAATGCCAAGTGGCCTGGCAGATGTCAAATTATTGAAGATCCAAAACGTAAATCTGATTTGACATGGTACATTGATGGTGCACATACTGAAGATAGTGTCAGAAATGGTTCTCATTGGTTTACTCAAGTTACTGTTCCTGAAAAGAAGCGTGTTCTACTATTTAATCAACAGACAAGAGAACCAGGTGTTTTACTTAAAACTTTGTTTGGTCAAATGGAAACTGCCAACTTAAAATTTGATCATGTTATCTTCACAACCAACGTTACTTGGTCTTCAGGTGATTATTCTGATGATTTGGTATCTATCAATACAGATAATCATGCTGTTTCATCATTGGATGTACAAACACAAATGGCAGAAATTTACAATAAATTAGATAGGAAGGCACGTAAACATTTGTTCCATGATATTGAAACAAGTGTTAATTTTATTAGAACTCTGGAAGGTCCTTTAGATGTTTTTGTTTGTGGTTCATTGCACTTAGTTGGTGGTTTTCTTGTTGTTCTAGATGGTAAGCCACATCAATGATTTGTTATAATTAATTATAATAGCGTATAATATGTTTTTTTTTTCAGATTATAATATTTCTCTTTTGTTATCTGTTTTAGGAACTTCCTTTGTTTCTACTATTCACCTTTTGCTTATATTGTTCTAATTGTATATACTTTCTTAAAAACATATATATACATATAATCATAAATATACATATAATCATATATATACATTTACATATACATCTACATATCACATCAACATATAGATCTACAATCTACATCTACAAGATTTTATTATTCTATATTTGTATAAGGAAAACGATGATTTTTTACGTCAAAAAGTTCATGCGTTTTGTCCCCATAAAGTTCTCGCAGTTTTAAAAATCCCGAAAAATATTTGGCTAACAAATTGTTCTCTCAAAAGGCTACTTTTAGCATAGTTTTAAGAAAAGAAAAAAAACATCATCTAACAAAAGAGAGCGTTGAAAAAAAAAACATGTTTTGAGAAAAGGAAAAAAAAAAATCATCTAACAAAACACAGACCGTTGAGAAAACAAGTTGCTAGCCAAATATTTTTTGGGAATTTTTGTTGAGATAACTTTGATAGTGGCAAAAATAATTTGGGGTCACGTGATGAAATTCTGGCGGCGGCGGCTATCCTTTTCCTTCCGCTGCGAATGCTTTCTGTTTGTATGGGAATACACATCAAAAGTTCGATGCATGATTTTTATACATTTTTTAGAGTTCTGACTATATTATTGAAATAATAAACTCATAAGTTGTGCATATCAATAACTTATAGAATAAATTCCAACTTTTCCCACAATTATGAATAATAGAAATATCATTGATGAACGAGCGGCATACACAAAAGTAAGTAATTATACACATCAAACACGAAAATAAAAAGGAAAGCACATATATATTCTAAACTTGAAATTATACTAACACTATGCTATTTCTATAGAGAGCTCAAGATTATACAGAGCTTATTAAACGGTTTTCAGCGTTGGAACTTTCCACTGTTGGAAATTACAAAATTATATCCGAGATTGGATCTGGTGCATTTGGACAAGTATATCTTGGATATCATAAATTAGTTAGATGTAAAGTATGTCTTAAAAAAGGGAATCGAAAGATTGCTACTAATGGATCAACAAACAATTCAAATAATGATAACTTGATGAGAGAGTTTTATTATCTTAGAGAATTCAGGCAACATCCTCATATAACTAAACTTTACGAAATCATATTTACAGAAAGTTCAGTATATATGATCCTTGAATATTATCCATCTGGAGATTTGTTCGAATATGTTACTACAAATCAACATTTGTCAGTAGATGAATCATTAAGAATATTTACGCAGATAGTTGGTGCTGTTTATTTTTTACATAAAAGCGGATGTTGTCATCGTGATTTAAAATTAGAAAATGTTTTATTAGATAAACACTTAAATGTCAAGTTATCAGATTTTGGATTTACAAGGGAGCTACCATTTGCCCAATATGGAACTAAATCATTATTATCAGAGTATTGTGGTACAGGTGCATATATGGCACCTGAAATTGTTCAAAGAGTACCGTATTCCGGGATCAAAATCGATATTTGGGCATTGGGGGTCATGTTTTATACTATGATTACAGGTGAGATGCCATTTGATGATTCGTTAGAATTTAAAGAATTAGAATATGCGATCATTCATAATAAACCTAGATATTTAGAAAGTATGGAAATATTAGATGCAGAATCTTCAGATAAATTACAAGAAATTAAGTTTTTGTTAAATGGGATGTTATCCAAGGATCCTGAAAATAGAATCTTTTCGTTGGAAGATGTTTTGAAATTGCCATTACTTGAATCTTATGGTGGTCAATTTGAACTTGCTACTGTAAATAAATTACACTATGATGCGTCATACAGTAAAGATTGGACAACTAATGACAAAACATTGTTTAAAAAGTTGGTTAGTGCAGGAATAGATCGTGAAATATTACAACGTTCAATTGAGAAAGAAACTTTGGATTCTGTCTATGGACTATGGGCATTATTGAAAGATCAATCTGAAAATAAGAAGAATAAATCTTTGAAAAAAAGTAAGAGAAAAAATAGAAGTATGTTGAAATTAACTTCATCTCGTAGTATCATAGGAAGTGCAGCCAGGCAAGCTTTTAGTGCTTCCCCATCTCAATCAACTGAAAATTTAACTTTGTCTCAGGAATCTAATGCTGTTGGTGGTGGTTTATCACATTTGATGTCAAGAACGGGTTCTTCAAATACTGCTGCTGCACATTCTTCTACAGATGGTTCATTGATGAGAAGTACATCTTTCAAAAAGGTTCGTGATCTGGTTATGGGACCTCCAGAAACTCCCAAAAAGCTAAACTCCATTCACGAAAAGAAAGAAAAAGCCGATGTTGGTACTGATTTTATATCACCTAGTAACAATAATAATAAGCACATTGATCAAAGTAGCCTATTCTCAAAAAGTACTCAAAAATCCTCATCTATTCACAGTAAAAAGAAGAAGATTACTTCTTTTTCACTATTTAATATATTCAAATCAAAACCTCAAGGGGAAGAAAAAGGCTCTGAGAAAAAGAAATCATTAGACAGTGATTTTTTGCTAAACAGAATTATTACCAACAACACAGTGAACACGGCATCTAGTAAGTCAAAAAGATATCCTAATGAGTATGCGCCAGAATCTTCGGCAAAAAAAGTAATATTTGAAACTAGCAGTGTTGACGGTAATGTTTCAAAGCAAACACCTAAATTGGATTATACTAATGCATCCGATGAGAATGTTTTGATGACACCTGATAACTTGAAATTAAAAAGAACTGAACCTACAAGGCCTGTATCTATGCTCTCTGCATTTTCTAACCATACATCAATTTCAGAAACATCAAATGGATCTGGTTATATAACTGGATATTCAACTGATAATAATATTTTAGTTGGTCAAAACACAGGTAATTTGCCTCTGAGTGTCAGTGCTGATGCATACCAATCAATATATTCACCACAAGCTTCAGCACGACCAAAGTTTTCAAGGGGTGTTAGTGAATGGTCTGTTAATATTTCATCACAAGCTGAATCTCCTAATTCATCATTTACTGCACTATCAAGATCCAATTCGATTGATTCTTTATCAAGATCTATTAGTAGTAGGAAAAAAGATAAAAATATGGTTTTTATGAAAAGAGGTAGATCGCCACTTAATTCCAAAGTTCACGCTAAATGGGCAATGAATAGTGTGAGTATGACGAAAAAGAAACCATTTATAAAACAAGATAAAAGTCAAATAATTGAAGAAGAATCAAGTGGAGAAGATCAGGAAGAAGATCGTGATCAGGAAGAACACCAAGTATTTACAGGTCAAAATATGGTTCGTAAAACTGTTCATAGTCCAGTTGTGCGGCCTAGTCGTTCCTACATGAGAAAAGGATCTATGAAATTTCCTTCTTTACCTGTTACTGAAGAAGACGATGATTCTCATGATACAGAAGATGAAGCCGACCTTGAAGAGGATAATCATGAGTACTCTGATGTGGTTACAGAAAATTCTTATCAAGAATCCAACAAACACACCAACTTACAAGTACAAGCAAATTCTAGCTTTAATAACACTATATTCCCTAATAACCGTGGTTTGGAAGACGTAGAAAGAACTAACAGTAATATGAGTGACAACAGTCTATTCAATGATAAAGGTCATAATCATCCGGAGTCAGATAAAGCAAGATCACTATCGACAAGTCTCATCAACGGTGTCGGCAGCCTGAATCGGAGTTGCAGCAATCATAGTTTGTGTGGATACGCAGCCAATAGTGATGGTATTAGTAGTATCGAGAGAAATGGAACAACCGGCGATGGAGAGAACAATTACATCCTCCGGAGTAACAACGGGCCGATAATAGATGCAACTAGCAATAACAGCAAGAACTATTCTTCAGTTCCAATACCAGAAACTCCGTCACAGGAATGAGGAGTAGCCTCTAGTTATTCATAGAACAAACATAAGATCTCAAACCCAAAATTTACTAGTGGAAATGAAAAATGTATGAAGAAGATTTTGGTTATCAACGGAATAAGCGCTTAATCACGGGCCTGTTTTTTATGTGTGCTCCTGAATGTATGTGGCGCAACGCCAAATATCAAATATCACATGTATTTCGGTTGGGTGCGCTAATATACGCTAAAAGGTGGGAATTGTTCGGTTATTTCGGAGATCGGTAATCTCGGTCTCTGTCTTGGTAGCTGTCTCGCTCTTGGTTCAGTAAGAAACCCCGAGCCACCTTTTTTTGTTCCATAGTTTTTCTATATATATTTATTAACTAGATCAAATGATTTATAAAAAAACATGATCTATATAAAAGTTATAGATATAATTATATAAAAGTTTGAACATTTCTCAAACTCTACACCAAAATCTTTAGTCACGGCAATTTGTTTTTAATAGAAAAAATTTTATTATAGTTTTCAATTAAAAGCATATATATATATAAATAGTTCTATACATAATGATGGAAACAGCAAGTAAAACTAAATTAGTCGATAAAGCCATAAAGCCGGCTTCTGATAAGGAAATAATAGAAAATTTAAAGGTTGAATATAAAAATCAAACACAAATCACTATTTCAGAATATATTTTTCAACGTATTTTACAATTAGGTGTTAAATCTATTTTTGGTGTTCCAGGTGACTTTAACTTAAAATTTTTAGAACATATTTATAATGTTGAAGAGTTAAATTGGATTGGATGTTGTAATGAATTAAATGCATCATATGCTGCTGATGCTTATGGGAAAGCGTCTAAAAATATGGGTGTTTTATTAACAACTTACGGTGTTGGTGAATTAAGTGCTCTTAATGGTATTGGGGGTGCATATACTGAATTTGCACCTTTATTGCATTTGGTTGGAACGAGTGCTTTAGCTTATAAAAGAAATCCAAAAACAATTAACATGCATCATCTTGCTGCTAACAGAAAGACTTGGAAGAAGTCCGATCATTATATGTATGAAAGAATTGCAAGTGAATTTAGTATAGATTCTGCTTCACTAGAAGACAATCCAGAGGAAGCATGTGAAATGATTGATAGAGTAATCTTAAATGTTTGGAGAAATAACAGACCTGGTTATATTTTCTTACCCTGTGATATCACAGAAATGAAGGTTGATCTTACTAGATTGTCAACTCCAATTGAATTGGAATATGGGTTTGATACACCAATTTCTATTATTAACACAAAAGTTGATCAAATTTTAGAGCTGATATACAAGTCAAATAATGTTTCAATTATTGCAGATGAATTTATTAGAAAGTTTAGAATGGAAGGCGAATTTAAATCCTTGTTAAAGAAGCTTAATGGCAAGGTTAATATATTTAATACATTGTATTCCAAGGGGTTGGTGAACGAAGAAGATTCTAGATTTGTTGGTACTTACTTTGGCAAGTTTGAAGGTCCGGTAGCTGATATTATGAATAAATCAGATTTGGTTTTGCATATTGGTAATTTTAATAATGAATTGAACCATGGGGGTTTTACCTATGATGTTCCAAAAAACAAGCTTATTGATTTAAGTGCACAATATATTGAAATTGTAGATGATTTCGATGATAACATTACAATGATGGAAATTTTACCAGTATTGGTTGAAAAGCTTGATATCTTGAAAGTTAATGAAGCAACTAGGTATGAACAACCTAAGAAAAAGTATGAATTAGAAAACCCACCAAGAGAGTTTCCGTTGACCGAAATTGATCTTGTAAAATCATTGAATGAGAACATTAGGACAAATGACATTTTAATTGTAGAAACATGCTCATTTTTATTTGCTGTTCCGGATATTAAAATAAAAAATGCACAGGTTATTATTCAAGCATATTGGGCATCTATTGGTTATGCTTTACCAGCAACTCTTGGTGCTTCGTTGGCCTTAAGAGATTTTAATCTTCCTGGTAGAGTTATTACAGTTGAAGGTGATGGTTCTGCACAGATGAGTTTACAAGAATTATCTTCTATGCTAAGGTATAATATTGATGCAACACTACTTATCTTAAACAACTCTGGATATACTATTGAAAGGGCTATAATTGGACCTTATAGTTCATATAATGACATCAACTCAAACTGGCAGTGGTGTGAAATTCTCAAATGCTTTGGTGATATAAAACAAGAAAAGAGTAAAAGTATTACAATCAAAACTGAGGCTGAATTAAACAAAACATTAAGCTCCGATTTGTATGCTAATGGAAAATTCAAGTTATTGGAGCTTATTCTTCCAATGTTTGACGTTCCAGAAAAGTTAACCAACGCTGTTTCTAGTAAGAAAAAATGATACAACTAATAGTTTTAGAACTCCATTTATTTATTTCCCTATTTACTATATACATTCTTAATACGATTTAAAATGCTGCGATACGATATAAATGATAGAGGCCAGAGATTAAGTGATTAAAGATTGCGACTCTTCTTTTTAGATGAAAAGTTTTGGCATGTAGTTTGACGCTTTTTTGAGACTAAATGTTTACTTGAAATGTATTATTTATTCTGAAATAGACTAATCATATTTATTTATATTTTTTCGATGATTCATATATTGATTCTTATAAGCTATCGTAAATTTTAAAATCTTCTATTCAAACTAAAAATGTATAAAAATCTGCAAAGCTTCAGCTTAAAGTTGGCAAAAAACGAGTAGTTGTTAAACAATAAAAAAAATAAGGCAATCATAGCGCATTTATTAAGAATGGCAAAAAATTTATAGATTATGATTTCCGATTTTCTTACTTCACATGTATATATATGTAGATAAATGTTTCTTTGAGAATAAGCTTATAATACCAATATTACTAATAATTATCAAATAATGTCGGATCTGAGCCTCAAAGAAGGTCGGATCATCAAAGGATTTATTACAACATCCAAACCTTTCGGCGTTTTCATATCGATCCCAGGTCATCCAAATGAAGGATTGTGTCATTTTTCAGAAATTGGGAATGAAGTAGATATTCGAAGAGGAAATGATGTGTTTGTTCAGGTGTTAAGGCTTACAAAAGAAGGAAAATTAAGTCTTAGTATCAAGAATGTGGATCAAAAAATGGGAGTTTTGAAAGAAGGTGTAGGTTCACCATACAGTAATTCTAGTAGGGACACACACAACAGCAATATTAAACCTAGTATCAATACTGGGTTTAAGAGGAGAAACGACATGGATGCTTGGGAGCAAAACCAAATAAATTCAGCATTTGGTGCAAAAAAAAGGCATATATTGCGAGAGGATAGTGAAGATCCGTATGCAGAAGTGGATTCTGATGAAAATGAAGAACAAAACAATGAAGAAATTGAAGTTCAATTGAATAGAGATGTGCCTACTTTTTTGAATCAATATAAAGACCAACTATTAAGGAAAAATACAAGAAATAGCAAAAATGATAGAAATGACAGAAATGGGCAAAAGCGAGTTTTAAATAATAGGAATAATAATAACACAGCTAACCACAAAAATGGAAATAATGGTCAACTCCGAGCGAAGAATGCATCCATGACTGATATTGCAGATGCAGGAAGTCAATTGATGAAGGAAAATAAGAATAAGAAGCGTGAAAAAAGATTGGAAGAAGAAAAGAAAAGAAGAGAAATGCAAAAAAGTAAATACTTGGATGATCCATTGATGAACAAAAAGATTGAAGAAGAACTAAAAAAAGAAGAGATTGAAGAAATGGAAAAAAATGCAATCATAGAATGGAAAAAAGAAGCAAGAGTTGAATCATATGGTATAAAATCGAAATTAAGTATGCAAGAGCAAAGGGAATCTCTTCCGGTATATAAATCTAGAAACGAACTTTTGGAAGCTGTCCGTAACAATGATTTTATTGTTATTGTTGGTGAAACTGGTTCAGGTAAAACCACACAAATTACTCAATACTTAGCCGAAGATGGATATATAAATTCTGGTATCATTGCATGTACTCAACCTAGAAGAGTTGCAGCTATAAGTGTTGCAAAGAGGGTTGCAGAAGAAGTCAATTGTAAGGTTGGTGATGAAGTTGGTTATACTATTAGATTTGAGGATTGTACAGGCCCGCAAACTAAGATCAAGTATATGACAGATGGTATGTTGGAAAGAGAAGCCTTAACTGACCCTCTAATGTCTAGATATTCTGTTATAATGCTTGATGAAGCCCATGAAAGAACAATTGCAACAGATATATTGTTTGCTCTTTTGAGAGACATTGTGATTAAGAGAAAGGGTACTTTAAAATTGATTGTCACATCTGCTACTTTAGATTCAACAAAATTTTCACGATATTTCAACAATTGTCCTGTTTTCCATATTCAAGGTCGTACTTTCCCTGTCAAAATTTACTATACTAAAACACCAGAACTTGATTATATTGAAGCCACAATAGATACAATTATTGACGTTCATACTAACAATCCTAAAGGTGATATACTTGTGTTTCTTACTGGTCGAGAAGAGATTGAGACCTGTTGTGAAGCTATAGTTCAAAAAATGAGCGTATTATACCAATCGGATCCTTCATTATCAGAGCTTATTGTTTTACCAATTTATTCTGCAATGCCTTCAGAAATGCAAAGTAGAATTTTTGAGCCTACACCAAAAGGTAAAAGAAAAGTCGTTATTGCCACTAATATTGCTGAAACTTCCATTACCATTGATGGTATTTATTATGTTGTTGATCCGGGTTTTGTTAAAGTTAATGCATATGATCCAAAACGAGGTATGGATACCCTTGTTGTCAAGCCAATCTCAAGAGCACAAGCTGACCAAAGATCTGGTAGAGCTGGTAGAACTGGACCTGGTATTTGTTATAGGTTATATACTAAAAATGCGTATTTAAAAGAGATGCCAGCAAATACTACGCCTGAAATTTTAAGACAAAATTTATCACATACAATTTTAATGTTAAAAGCAATGGGTATTAATGATGTCCTTGAATTTGGATTTATGGATAGACCGAAGGAGGAATCATTGGTTAAAGCGTTAGAGGAATTGTACATTTTAGAAGCATTAGATGAAGATGGTAAACTGACTGAAACTGGTAGGTGTATGGCTTATTTTGCTGTTGAACCAATGTTATCCAAAACATTAATCAAATCATTTGAATTTGGGTGTAGCTATGAAGTCATTGAAGTTATTGCAATGCTAACTGTTCCGGATGTATTTTATAGACCTAGAGAAAAGAGAGATCTAGCGGATAAAATGAAACAAAGATTCGATGATTTCAATGGTGATCATCTCACATTATTAAACGTTTATAGAAAGTGGGAAGCTAGTGGGTACTCAAAGGATTGGTGTACTGATAATTTTATTCAAGAAAAATCGATGAGGAAAGCTAGGGATGTTAAGAACCAGCTAATTAGGTTAATGGAAATTGTTGACAAAAAAGAAAAGGGAATCCAATTATCGTTAGTTAGTTGTAAGAATAGATTGGAACAAGTTCGAAAAGCTTTTGTTTCGGGATTTTTTAAAAATTGTGCTAAAAGGTCCTCTAATCATGGTCATCATGATGAAGAAGGTGTATTCCGTACATTGGCTGACAATTTAGCTGTTTATATTCATCCCAGTTCATCGTTATTCAAAATTCCAGGTGTTGATTATGTGATATATCATACATTGGTTTTAACTAATAAAGAATATATGCACTGTACAACAAAGATTGATCCTTCATGGCTTATTCAATATGCATCTAAGGTTTTCAGAAAAACCGAAAGAGGTGAATTGAGTATTGCTAAAAAAAGAGAAAAGATTCAACCATTGTATGATAAGTTTGATCAAACTGGCCGTTGGCGTCTAAGTAGAGGTCGTAGATAATAATGATTTCTTTAATATATATACATAGATAGAATAAATAAATGGATAGATAGATAGATAGATAGATAGATAGATAAATAGATAAATAGAGTCGTTATTATGAAAATTTTAATATACATTTGAATTAATAGAAAAGAATTATTGGAAGAGTTGATTAGTTCATTGAGTTTACCCAATTCGATGGGCCTCTTCTTTTTGTTTTACTCTTTCTTTTTCTTTCTCCTCCTCTTCTTCTTGACAAATTCTCTTCAGTTGTTGCAATGATTTTGAGTCCTTCTTAGCATAATTTACATTTAAAGGTTTGTCAAATATACTGAAACCTTCTAATTTGGAAACGCATTCATCTGCATCGTCTGGTGATGATACAACTACCCAACCTTGACCACGTTGATTTTTGCATGGATAATTGATTTCTATAATATCTGCATATGAAGAAAACAGTATATACAAATTTTCTTTCATTTTCGAAGGTTTTATTTTGGAATTCAAGTTTGATATGTACAAAGTATGTGATGCTTCAGTATGATGACGTTTGATGTTTTTCTCACCTACTGCAGATAAAGCTTTAGACTTTGATTTTGAATTTTTGTTGGCTATAGCATCATCATTATCAATTTTTGAATGTGTTCTTTTCTTTGGTGGCATTGCTAGATTGGCTTTGTTTGAACTGTGTATGAAAGGGAAGTAAAATGCCAATCTATATTGTTTCTAAAATGTATGAGAAAAACATGTTGTCACTTGCCCATACATTTTTTGCAACGCACACACAAAGTGAACACTAATCAAAGAAATTTTAAAATTTTAAAGTTTCACCATACAAAAGCTAATTTACTATTTACACACAACACACAACACACAACACACAATATAAATCATGAAGCTTATATAATGATGCTACCGGTTTATCTATTCTCTTAAATACATATATATGTGTTTCACGAGTTTGAATAAATGATAGTACTAATGAGGCGTTCTACGTATTGTATTCGTTCAAAATTACTCTCCAATATCTTCATCCCAAATTTCAGGGTTTTCCTTAATAAATTTAGTTAACAAATCTTTACATCTATCATCATGAAGATTAATTAATTCAACGTTATTTTTTGCTAACCAATCTTCACCACCAACAAAAGTTTCATTTTCACCCATAACAACTCTTGGAATTTTAAATAATAAAGCAGAACCGGTACACATAGTACATGGACTTAATGTAGAATAAAGTGTACATTTACTTATTATACTTGCTGGTAACCTACCACCATTTTCAAAACATGATATTTCGGCATGTAAAGTCATAGAACCTTTTTGAACTCTCATATTATGACCACGACTGATAACTCTACCATCTTCATGAATTAAACATGCACCAATTGGAATACCACCTTGATTGTATCCTTCAAGTGCTTCTTCATATGCAATTTGCATACCTTTTTTATCATCAAATGGCATTATATATTTTAAAGTGTAGTTGTCGATATATATTGTTTAGCTAGGACAAAAATTAAAGCATTTTCTAAAAATAAAAGTAAAGAAACTTAATACGTGTACATGTTAGGCATTTAATTCACTGTTGTTCAGTACCTAGACAGAATATACATATAATTTGTTGATCATTGATTCTCAAATTTGAAAATAAGTTTTGTATTTTGTACTCATTAGAAAATTTAAGCGGCTAATTGAACATCGCGGAAGAGAGTTTCGGGAACGGATAGGGCCGCTGGATATTATTTTGCTTGATGATATGATTCAATGATCTTTTAATTCCATATAATCATCAAAACTTTCAGAAATATAATGTTCTCCATTCTCTAAAGATAATAGATTTCATAATTGTTTATATCTTTTTGGGTCAGATTTGCATATCCTGCTCATATTTTGTAATGATTTGATCAGTCTCACATTTGATTCATTTAAATTTTTGTATAAATCATCAGCAACTTGTTAGTTATATGCTCTCCAAATATTAACTTTAGAAACCATCTTTGCTGTCTCTAAACCTCCAATGGCATCACCTATCAAAACTCTAATTTCAGGTGAAAGAGAACATTGTTATTTCATATTCCCTTTTTTTATCTACAAAGTAAACCAACTTTTCTATACTCTCTGATTGTGTAAACTATCTAAAACATTATCAGAATATTGTTTAAAAATATCAGTATTGCGTGATAGCTCACTAATTTAAGGACGAGTCTTTGATTACCGTTTTATATAAGATTGTATAAACAAGATTAAATTAATATACAAAAAAATGATGCATGGAAATATTTATTTGTGACAAGGCCAGCTTGATTCACAAACAACATAAAAGTAAAATAAATTTAAAGGGTAAAATAGAATTCATTAAAATGGTTAGATTTTATAATTCCATATTTAACCAATCCCAATTGTTTTGACCACCATTGGTTCCCTTAATGCCATTTGGATCATTATTGTCTGTGGAGCTAAAATTAAAGTCTAAATGCATTTGGTTATTGTTAATGTTGGTGTTATTACTATTGTTATTCGTAACTATATGACCATTAGTATTATCTTGAACGCCAAAATTTATATTAGAATTTTCGTTTTGACTGTGATTATTGTTGTGGTGGTTATGGTTTTTGGTGTTAGTCATATTGTGAGGTTCCAGTTGATTATTAGTATCAGATAATAACATATTATGGTCATCTAATAACATATTGACATCAAAAGTATCAGCAAGGAATGAATCAGAACTATGCTTCATATTATCAAGAACACTATCATGAATATTCATTTCATCTTTTTTAACAGAAATACTATTAGCCTTTGTAGTTCTCTTTTTCTTTAGTTTTGAAGCAACAGGTGTGGTTGTTGATATAGATGACATCGGTATATTAGATTGTTCAATAGGTGGATTGTTAGAAGAATATGACGGTGTATTGTTATTACTATTGATTGATCTTTTAACATTTTGACCTTCATTATTTTCATCAATATCATTATCATCATCATCATCATCATCATCATCATCGGCATCATCATCATCATCATCTAAATCATCATCATCAACTTCACCAGGTGAATTTTTTAAATTTTTTTCATCTCTTACTATAGGAGTTGGATTTAAATCATCACCATCTGATTTGCCATTAAGACGCTTTTTAGTAGAACCAGATCCTCTTTGTCTTTTCTTAATAACATCAGTTTTTAAACTTAATGGACGAACAACACCATGTAATTTTAAAAATAATCCACAAGCATTACACAGTGGTTGACCTTCAGGATTTCTTCTCCAAAGTGGAGTTGTTTTAGTATGACAATTTGTACATGCAATTTCTCCCTCTAAACCATTTGTAACATTTGAATTTGGTGTAGAAATATTTGTAGGTGTATTATTAGATGATTTTGATTGTGGTTGTGATGATGGTTGTAATGGTGGTGTGGGTATTGAAGGAGTATTTTGATTTGCTGCAGGTGTAGAAGTAGAAGAATCTGCTTTTTTCTTTCTTGATGTTGTACTCTTACGTTTTGCAGGATTTGATGAAGATGATGTTGTTTTCTTGGATGTTTTTGTGGAAGATGGAGTATCTGAAGTTGATTTTGGAGTAGATTTTTTAGAAGTTGATTTAGTTGTTAACTTATCTTTATTTGTCTTTGATGGAGATGTTACTAATTCTAAATTTTGATTAGTATTATTATTAATATTTGATGATGTTAAAATATCTGGTGCCAATAAATCAGTTTCAATAGAATTCAAACTATCAAGCATATTTAAATCTCCATCAAAATCGAAATTTAAATGATTATTATGTTCAATTGATAAAGAACGTTCTTCATTATTAATATTTTGATTATTGTTAAATAAAAATTGATTATTCTTGGATTCAGATTGTTTTATCGGTGGATGTATAGGACTATCAAAAAAATCTATATTATGTTCTTTTTGTACGGAATTTATCAAAGAAGCACTATTACTATGAGAATGCAAAGATTGTAATTGAGTTGGAGTTGGTTGTAAAGTAAATGAAGAAGACATTGATATTGAATTATGATCATTAAAAGAAGGTACATTTGCTATACCTAAACCTTGAGATCCCATTGGAGAATTAGTTTGAGCTGATGATGAAAGAAGCATATCAGTTGGTACTGGAGTTGTTATTTCTTGAGTATCAATATTAAAATCAAGCGATATTTTATTATTATTTGATTGATTTTGATGAGGATTGGATACAAAATAATTACTTGAAGCTGTTGTAGATAGTGTAGGTGTTAGCATATTATTTGAATGTGTTTGTTTAATCATTGAATCCCTTGGAGATTGAACTAAATGTTGATGAAGAAAAGATTGAGAAAGTTTTGAAGGTTGTGCTTTATGTATTGGTGTGATTTCTTTTCTTATAAATCTAGAATTTGAAGATATAGATTCATTTCTTTTATTATTTGAAAATGAAGGCTTTATTGAATTATTAGAATTATTAAAAATATTAGTTGGATCTGAGAGATAAGAATCATCATTTGATAAAGACTTTATATGATCTAAATAGTTGAATTCAGAACTTTTTTGATGAGAAGGTTTATTGGAATTTTGCTGTTGATTATTATTATTCTGCTGAGGTGAAAGATTTGAATTGTTATTGCTATTTTTAGTTTTATTTCTATTATCAATACTAATATTAGGTTCGTTTTGATGAGAGTTTTGTTGAAGATTTTGAGCATCATTAAGAGTATTGTTACTATTATCATTATTATCATTATTATTATCTAAGAATTTTAAATCAGGAAACTGAGGCCACATATATAAATTTTCGGTATCATTTGAATCGATATTAATATCTGTTGGATGATTCATCATATTATTTTCATTGGTATGATTGATATCATTTTGATGGTAATCATTTGAAAGCATGTTTATATTATTATTTTGATCATAAATGTCATTTATATTATTGTTACTAGTAGCAGTAGTAGTAGTAATAATATTAGTGTTGGTAGCAGCCGTAGTGGTAGTAGTGTTAGTTGTTGTTACTTTCTTTTCTTTTTCAAGGTTTATGAACATCAATCTCCAAGTTAAATTTTCCATTCTTGAACGATAAGGTAATCCAGCTTTGGCCTTTGAATACATTCTCCATAAAGAAGTAGCAGAACCATCTTCCATTTGATCAAATGAATTATTCATTATAAATATATAGTTGTTTATGATTAATGAAAAGAAAATTGAGGTGCATCAAAGATTTTTTGATAATAAGAAATAATTATTTGTGAATCAACTAATCAATTGGATAAAATAGAAAGTTTGAATATATATAAATATAATAGAATCAATTCGAGGAAATGTGACGACCAAGTGTGTTCGAACGCTGAGAAGATGTGAGATCAGAGAATGGGAGCTGCCCAATGTCTGATGTTTGATCAAGAAAGCTGATAGCGGGTAGCGGGTAGCGGATGGCGGCTATAAGAAGGTTATTGAATTTAAATGTGATTGATTCTAAGCTAAGGGGTAATGTATATATATCTGTAATATGGGAAGTAGATATATATATATAGATATGATAGATATGGGGATGTTGTTCAGTAGAGTGTTGAATGTTAAAGGAAAGGTAAAAGGTGAAAGGTCGAACAAAGGTTGAAATGTCGAAGAGAACATATAAAAGATCTGTTCGCCCAGATTAGGAATGAATTGTGAATAATCAATAATATATATAATCAATAATCAATAATCAATAAAAAATTATCAATTATCAATTATCAATCAGCAGCATTTATGTTCGAGGTTGACTTAACTTCTAACTCAACTGCTAACAGTCAACTGTCAACAGTTAACAGTTAACAGCCAGCCAGCCAGCCAGCCGTTCTGCTCTGTGATTGGCCTGATAAGAGCGGGCATCTTCGTTTTTGTCTTCTCTCTTCTCTGCCTCTTGTCTCCTTGTCTCCTCAATCGTCTTCTTTGTCTTCTTTGTCTCTGATTTCCCTTTTCAGATTCACGCGCTTCGGTTTTCGGTTCGGCATTTCGTTCTTCGTATCAATTATTGCTTGCTATTTTCTATTTTCTATTTTCTCTTATTTTTTATATTAATTTTTTTTATATAATTTATTGTTGATCACGTGACCTGCAGGGAAATCTTTCACTCCTTGCATGAACTAGGAACTTAAAAGAAAGGCAAAATTGGATTAATTGGAAATTGAAAATTGTACTTTGCTTCTATATATATATATATATTTTATAGCTTATAGTCGGGCATTTACAATGACTGGTAAGTCTTGGTTACCACTATATACACTTCTAGAGGATACAAGTGTTCTGTAGCATGCACTCAAAACAGATATCCCAATGCTAAAGTTCAAACGCTCAAGAACTTCTCCACTATCTAAATGTCGTACATTACTAACCATCATTCCTAAAAGTTCTCCTTGACTATTAACAATAGCTCCACCACTACATCCTGACCAGCAACTACTACTACTAATAATCATTTCATTATTACTACCATAGATCTTACTCACATTTCCAAAACTTTGTAATGGTTTATCCCCTCTGATAATCTTATCTCTTTTATTCTCTTCATAATCATAAAAAAGTCCATAGCCAATTGATACACTATATTCTCCAATCTTTATATTTACTTTATCTTTTTTATTTTCAAAATCTTTCAAATAACCTCCTCCAATAACTTTAATACCTTTAGCATCTTTTATATCCTTCAACCCTTTTCTGATTCGTAAAAAGCAAACATCATGATCATTTCTACCTTCAAGTGGCATTAATATATCCCTATTCAATTCAGGTTCATCAATATCAATCAATTTCATAATATCGTCACCTTCATTATATTTAATTTCAATTCTTTTCGGAATTTCATTATTCATTAAATTTCCTGTAATAACATGCTTATTGGTTACAATCATTCCTTTACCAATTATGATTCCACTTCCCCATGATACAACTCCAAACTTATTTAAAACTTTCAATCCAACAACTTTCTTATATGATTCAATCCATGATAACTCTTCATTTTCATATTCATCTTCAATGTTATTGTCATTTTCTTTAAATTCAATTTCTGAATCAATTTCTCCCTTTTTCATCCTCATAGTATTCAATATTATATCCCAATTCAAAATTATCATTAACTCACCATGACCTTTCCATTTAATATTGCCCCAAATCAATCCAATAGTTTTATTACTACCATCAACAAATACAATTCCACCATTCATATTATCCATAAACTTACAATCACTTAAAAAAAATTCATAATTCTTACTTTCATAATTAACATGTCCATAATTAGTATATCCATTAAATATTTCAACTGTACTTAATCCAAATGGTGAACTTTCAATTCTTATCCTTTTTTTATTTAATTTAATTTTCTTACCATTATTGAAAATTTCAAATTCGTTTAATTCATTCCTAATTGTACAAAATTTAGGCAATTCTATTTTTAAAATATATTTCTTCCTATTAATGTCTTCATTTTTACAATTAGTAAAAAAATCTTCTAAATCTGAACAATTAATTTCTTTAATTAAAATATTATCTTCATTAATAGGAATATTAATCCATTTAACATTACTTTCATGTATTAATTCTCCACATGTATATTTAATATTTAAATCTTTAATATCTTTAATATAAACGTCAATAATACTAATAATAGAATTTTTACCTTCATCATCAAGAATATAAATTCCAGATGATGCATCATTAACTCCAGAATAATGATAAAATAATGTCACACTAGTGTATTTAAGTTCATTAAAATACTCCGAATTCATTATCAGCAAATATTCCCCTTATGGAAGTAATTAATTGGGAAAACGTCTAAAACTTTGTTACCCTTGCGTATATAGTGGCAAATTAATATAATTCAAAAAAATCATACGATTCTATATATGGCCTTTTTTATTAACTCCAAAAATGATCTACTAATACATAATTCTCCTAATTTTTCTTCCTTCACCCTTCACACTTCACATCAATTCCTCATTTCACATTTCACACTTCTCGCTTACTCAGTGCATAAACTTTCCTAATTAGGAAAAAATACGGATATTGCTTATTGCTTACTGGCCATACTAATTAATAACTAGCCTTAGTATGATTCACATGTATCCTATCCTATCCTACTATAGTCGCATATAAGAATTTACTATGGTATAGATTTTCAATTTTCACCAAATTTCAAACACAATCTATCAATTTATAACTTATATAACTGTATTGTCTGAATAATTATCTATCTACTGATATCCTTATATATCTAAAAAGTTAAAAACTCGAAAAGTTGTGCGCAAAGATAACCCAAACTTTACTATAGAAATGTTCAACAAAAAATACTCTTTTCAGTATAGAAACACCAAATATTAACTAAACTACTTCAAACGTAGCAGATTTATACAGCAGACAAAATGGCACACAGCGCCCCTAATCATATCTTAAGCGCCAAAAAATCAACAAAGTTACAAGTTACAATCCAAAAAGCACGATTTTTACAAAATTTCGACCAAACCACTTTTTTTTTCAAACATCTCAAAAACAAAATTTAGGTCCTAAATAAAAAATCTAATTCCACAAAGTTTTTATAAATCAAATTCTCTTTCTAATGAATGTATCTCACCAAGCGACAGTAAAGTGAATATTAGTAATGATTAATCTTGTGCCCCATTTATTTCTTAGTATTTATAGTAGGATACCAATTACATTGAGGTCATTGTCTGAGGTTTCTTTTGATTCGTCATGAGAAATTATTATTTTTTCATCATTATCAATTCTATTTAACATTTGTTTGTTAATATTTTCAACATCTATATATTTTGGTGTAACAATACAATTGTTAGAATAATGGTTTATGAGTGTGTCTAAGCATTTTTTGTAGTGATTTGTTTGTTGTTTAAGAAATTTGCATCTATTTTGTTTGGGTATACTTTTTTTATCATGTTATTTACTTCGTCTTTTGTTGTTTTTATAAATTGTTTTTCTTTTAGATCTAACACTGAAAGATCTTCTATTCCGATTCCATTTTCGATCTAAAAGAAAAACAATTTATGAAAACAACACATGATCAAGTAAATAACATGATAAAAAAAGTATACCCAAACAAAATAGATGCAAATTTCTTAAACAACAAACAAATCACTACAAAAAATGCTTAGACACACTCATAAATCATTATTCTGATAACTGTATAGTAACTCCAAAAAATATAGATGTTGAAAGTATAAATAAACAAATGTTAAAGAGAATTGATAATGAAGAAAAGATACTCATTTCTCATAACGAATCAGAAGAAACCTCAGAAAACGAAAGTTCATCACAATGTAACTGGTATCCAACTATAAATAAATATTACAATAGTACTTTCCCTCAACATGAACTGAAACTTAAAATAGGAACTCCTGTAATGTTAATAAGAAATTTAGATTTTAATAGAGAATTAGTCAATGGAACAAGACTAATTGTAACAAATATCCACTTTATACACATGAAAAAATAATAGAAGCACTTATATTAAATGGACTAAAAAAATATAACAAAGTCCATATTCCAAGGATTAAGTTTATTCATGAAAAAGATAAAATATGCCCAATACAATTTATGAGAACATAATTTCCTTTGAAACTCTCTCTTTCAATGACTATCACTAAAGCACAAGGTCAAACATTTCACAATGTGGTTGCACTTTACCTTCCACATGACATTTTCACTCATGGATTACTTTACGTCTCAATTTCAAGATGCACAGACTTAAACAATCTACTTATATGCAACAATCCTAAAGAAAGAAAAATTAGAAGAAATCCTAAATATAGTGTGTAATGAAATAACTGAAAGATTAAAAAACAACAATGACATTTGATATGAATTTATCCTTTCTAAACTACTTCCCCAAATAATAGATAAAACGAAATAATTTATATGTATCATTTTAAAATATTTTATAGAACTTTATACTTCACATATATATACTCATATTTTGTCTAAAAAAACGATCATATATAACAATAACAAAAAAGTTATATATATACATTTGACACCTTACTAAAGACTTTTCTGGTAACTTCTATTTGACCTTTCATACTTGTATGTAATAATCGAACTGTTTAAAGAATGTATACAAAAGACCATAAAGAGTATAAATGAAGTAAGTATTTAGACTACTAAATAATTCATCTCGACCATGTAGATTGAGTGGCGGTAATTCTCTTAACTAAAGTACTACCTAAGCATCCATGCTTAATTAAAGCTATATAGTAGGACTCGCTTTCGATATATAAAAATAGCCTCTACTAGTATGTGTATATATTATGATTTATCAGAGAACGAACTTATCAATTCTTAACACTTCTATGGTTTTCAATTTTATAAATCATTATTATACAACTATTTAATATATATATATCAATTCATTGAACACATCAATCTTGTCTTTCAGAGTCAAGTCGTTGTTTCAATTCTTTTTTAAATTCTATAAATGCAGCTTCATCAATCTTATTATTTATAGAACCATTCTCCTTTCCAAAACTCCTTAGATGTTTATTATTATTTGTAGCCATATTTACATTAGCACTATTTCTATTACTATTTTTATTGCTATTTGCAATATTAGTACTCGTTTTCAGGCAAAGATTTTCTAATGTTTTCTTAAACTCAGAATTTCCTTGCAATTCAGTTACCTTTTCAGAAATCAAATCTTCTTCGTATGTATCATCTATTTTCGTATTTTCAAATTCATTTTCATCTTTAATTACAGAAAATAACTTAATATTAATCCCACTACTTCTTCGATTGGCTTTTTTAGAATTATTATCATCTACTTTACTCTCATTTAAATCTTCAAATAAAATCTCACTCATACGAATCTTTTTCAAATCCTTTTCCCTCTTTTTAATATTTTTAGTTTTATTTTCTGTCATCTCATTATATCGATTTACTAATTCATCAATATCATCTTTTAACATATTCAAACCATCATTTTCATGATTTACACCTAATTCAATTAAATCTAATTTATAACTTATTTTACCAATAATCAGACTTAAATTTCGTATTCTTTCATCTTCGTTTCTTTCATTAACAATATCAAGTCTATTTTCATTATTATCAATTAAATTAAAAGTATTTTCATTCTCATATTCAAGTTGTTCATTCATAATTAATTCATCATCCATTATCTCATTTTTAAATTTATCAATAAATATAATAAATTCATCTAAACATGTACACACACCTAAAAGTCTTGTAGCAAATGTTAAATTTCCAATATTCCATTTAATATTTTCAAATCCAAATTTTGACCAAAAATTCTTCATAAATATATGTGCTTTCTCATTATCTGCCTCTTCAATTTCTTCAACTTCCATTAAACTCATAATAATACAAAGTAAAATTTTTCGAACATATTGTAATGACTTTATTAATCTAATTGGTTCATTTAACCAAGTACATGAACATGCAGTTGGATTTTCAATTATATTTCGCACAATCTTAACTTCATCAAAATCTCCATCTAAACCATAAACTGCAATATATTTCCATAAACTACCTATATTAGAAACATATGATATTAATTTACCTATTCTCTTCATAAATACAGAAATTAAAAAATGAATAGAACTTGATATAAAATTTATCATTGTTCTCCTTGAATTATTAGTTAATATATTATTAAATCGTTTATTACTTTTACTTTTATTCATAAGAAATTTCAACAAATATTTTTCTAAATATATTAATGATGATAACAATTTCTTCGTTCGTAAAATTAACATTTTAGAATATAGTTTTAATCCTCTATTTGAATTCTCAGTCATATTAAAAATAGATATAGCCAATGTCATTAATGAAATTATCATTCTTTTATTTAAAATAAAAATATTCTTTCTTAAAAATGATAATATTGAAAATGATACTAATTTAGGTCTTATCGAATGCAATAAAACTAAATATGGTGTTTTTGATATATTGATAATCATATTCTCTCCTATTCCATTAATTGATTCTTCAAAATATTCTGTATAATTATTTGACAAATCACTTTTATTCATTGTATTTGCTAAACTTAATGTTCTTCGATTGTACATGGATTCAACAGGGAGAGATAAATGATCAGAAATAATATCAAATTTAAATTCTTCAAATGCTAAATAAATCTCATTATTTAATTCTATTTCAGATTGTTTTAAACTATGAATATAATTGTCAGTCATATCTTCAATCGATATACTTCTTTTAGTATGTCCCTCTAAAATATTGGTTATATTATTGTTATTGTTATTGTTATTGTTATTGTTATTGTTATTGTTATTAATTAATAGTTCATTTTGATAATTGATTTTATCATTATCATAATGTATCACTGTATTATCAGTTTCATCTAATTCATTATATTTATTACATTCATGATATTCTTCTTCTTTTTCCAATTCTTTATTATGGTTTGTGTTTTGTTTTTCTAATGTATCAGCAGAAAAAGCTGATGAATAATCAATTAATTTTTCACTTGGTTCTAAATGAGGTGTAGTGGATGCAGATGTGATCATTGAAGATGCAGAAGATGTTACTGTTGACGATGATGGGTATCTATTTGAAGATTCTAACCATCCTTCTGCAGATGGCAGAGATTTTATTGATTTTGTTACTTCGTTTAGCATTTGCAGAGGTGTTCGCCTGTCTTCTTTCTTTGTGTCCTTAGACCCTGCTATGTACATACTATAATTCCATCCTGTGGATCCAGCCATAGTAGAAAGTATTGGTATATACAATTATTTGATTATAAATATATTTGTATTTTTATATCAGTAAAATCACTGATTGAAATGTGACCTGTCTTAAAGGAATAAACCAGTTGGACCATCTTACATCTTGCCCGATTCATTCTCGCTTTGTTTACTTTTGCACGCTATTTCACATTTAAATTTCAGTCAACAGTCAACACTTAACAGTAGTTAACATTTGAAAACGACATGCAATCTACAATAAAATACACACAATGCGAACAAGTTTTGTATGTGAATTATTTTGACCTCTCTCTTAATTTAAAAAGGCCTTGTGCTTTGGCAATCTGAAACTACTATAAATATGTATTTGAATTAAAAAAGAATACAAAAAGCAACAATATCTATAAAAGTTGAATAATAAATGCCACTTGATAACCCTCCAAAGTATAAAAAAAAATTTAAAATAAAAAAATTAAATGTTCCGATACCGGGAGTCGAACCCGGGTTTGCCCGGTGAAAGCGGACCGTGATAGCCGTTACACTATATCGGATTAGATATTACAAAAAAGTGTCAGATTATACCTGCAGTGCACTTATCACGTGCTACATTTATAAACCTAAATTTTAACTCAAAATGATTGTCTTAACCACGTGAAATATTTAAATAAGTTTTAAACAGCTCTTCTTTTTTAATCTTAGGTTAATTAATGTTTTTTATAAAAAAATAAACAAATATGTAATTTTATCTCCACTCGCCATTTTTTATCCTTTTGCTTACTATTGACTAGTTATTTTAAGTTCATGTGTGTCTTTATCTTTAAATGATTTAAAATTATCACGTGATAAACTAGCGACAAAGCGATGCATAAAAATTACTTTTCCAATAATCCCTGTTAGCTCAGTCGGTAGAGCGTTCGGCTTTTAAGAATTCGTAAGAAGTCGACCGAAATGTCCAGGGTTCGAGCCCCTGATAGGGAGTATTTCTTATTTTTTTTTTAAAGGTTGGTTAATTCTTCAAATAATAATAATAACGATTTAATTTCAATTGATTCAATTTTAAAACGTATTTCAATTAAAGATGCAAATGATTTAAAATTTGGTTTTAATGAAAATCCAGATTATTTTACAATTAAAGCAACAATTACTTATATTAAAACTGAAAATTTTAGTTATCCAGCTTGTTGTTCAACAGATTGTTCAAAAAAGGTAATTCAACAAACAAACCATTCTTGACGTTGTGAAAAATGTTCACTTGAATTTCCTGAACCTGATTATAGATATATTTTCACTTGTTCAGTTGTTGATGAAACTGGTCAAATGTGGTTAAACCTTTTCAATAATGAAGGTATAACTTTAATTGGTTGTGATGCAAAAACTTTAATTGAAAAGAAAGAAGATTTAGATACTTCTTTATTAAAAAATATTTTTAAGAACAATAATATTTGTTTTTTAATATTTAAGAGCAATAAAATTAAATAAATACATATATACACAAGAGATATAAATTACCAGCCACCCCCCCAACCATCATCATTGTCATCAGCGGTTGGTTCAACAGTTAAGTTTAACTTAGTTACGGTTTTCTTCTTTCCTAATACCAAATTTTTGTTAGCTTCAATAGATTTTGATGTAGTAGTAAAACTTGTTTTAGATTTGGAAGCTGAAAATGATTTAAAAGTTTCCTTAGGCTTCCCAACACTACCAAAATTATTTGATTTTGAAACAAAATCACTGTTTGTGTCCTCATCATCAAATCCCCAACCATCCTCATTATCGTCCAAATCAAAACTATCATCTACTAAATTGTCCTTAGATGTTAAACCATTTTGTAAGTTTAGAGAATTATTTATATTGGATTGAGATTGGGATGAAGTATCTAAGTCTGAAATTGAACTTATCAATCCTTGGCCCAAATTTTCTAAAGATAAATTGTTCATTAAGTTGTTTAAGTTATCAACATCAACCAAAATATGATCATCATCTTCTGTTTTTTGAAGTTTAGATGCAGCATCACGAATTTTCTTCATATATAATTCAAATGCATTTTCTGCATGCTGTCTTATAATTGATGAATCATCAAGCAATGCAGGTGAAAGAGCAGATAGAACCTTTGAACAACATATTTCAGGTGGGAAAAAATCAATACTTATTTCAAAACCTTTGACTGCACATAAACGCGTGACATGATCAGGATCCCTGAGAGCTTTACCAAATGCTGTAATTAAAACACCAGTACGAGTTGATGATTGCATTTTTGATGAGATATGAGTAAGACAGATGACAGTATTTGCTCTTAGTTGAGGATTAGAATCAGCTTGTAATTTAGCTAAGTATCGCAATAAATCATTGTTTAATTGTCTGTCAGTAATTTTATCCATAATGTATGAAATTGACAATAGTGTTTCTGTACGAACTGTTATATCAATATCCGCAAAACCGGTAACCAAATTTGGATAAATTTTATCCTGAACTTCGTATTTTGATATTTTATCAATTACTTTTGGAAGAATCTTAAGAATGATTGTTCGGACAGCACGATCAGCAATTGTAAAACTTGAAAAATATACAGGTTTAAAAAATTGATCAAATGCTTTTGAATCTTCCGCTAAGTTAGAATAAGCTAAAAATAACAAATAAATTAATGTAGTTTGGATGTTATTATCATTTGACTTAATGGTGTTGAATGTGTTCATTATGTCAGGTAGAACTTTCACTTCTAAGAATCCACTCGGAACATTACCTGTAATTAATGCTTTGTATACTTCTAATTTTTGAGTAGAGTTAAGTAAAGATATTTTACCAAATTGTGCATATGCATTGATTTCATCATTTGCAAAATAGGAAATATCACCATTGTTTAAAAACTGTTCAGATGTAACTCTTAAACCTATACTTGGTGCAGCAAGTTTACTTATTGGTAGACCTTCAAGATTAACAGCCCTAGAAACATCTGCACTAACAGAAGCAGCTTTTCCAGTTAATATTTGATATAATGTTAGACCATAAATATATGAATCAAATTTAATACCCTTTACTCCTTTACCTACACCTTGGAAGATTTCAGATCCTGAGTTCTCAAATTCAGGTGGAACAATCATACCTCTAGCTGAAGTAAGTGAAGTATAAAAGGAATAAAGTGATAAATAATCAGATGAATTGTCTTTATAGTTGATAGTAAATTCAAATCCACTAAGTTTCCATTCGTATGAATCCGTGACATAAATGTTTTCTAGTCTTGGATTACCGTGAATACAAGAACCTTCAATATTAATATATTTCAATGCAACACTTAATTGATATATTCCTAAAAGTTTCATACGTTTCGGATAGTTTGACAAAAGCTGCGATAATGGAATAGCGTGTTCTGTAATTAAATAAATGGTTTTATCAGTTTCGATAACTTCAACAATTGATAAAACACCAGGTAAAAGTGCCAAAGCACGATGCTTTTTAATCGCATTTTGAACCAATGAGAAATACCTAGAATTTGCAGGATGTTTAACATCAAATTCAAAAATAGTCACTGGTCTTGAATCTTTATCTGATGTACCATGGTGGATCGTCCACAAGGAAGATGAAGATGCACTATCAATATGAGATGGTTGAATGACAGACCCAAATGTATAAGGAATAGAGATACCTGTTAAGGTCCCCAAAGTTTTAGCAAGAAAATTCATCGACCGTTGAATATAGGTATCTTTTTATGTCTCTAAAGGGAATATATATATGAAAGGGATACATAATATTGAGGCACCACAACTGTTTATGTACAACCTTTGATGTAGCAAGTGCATAACGAAGTCCTAATTCAAATTGTTGATTCTGAACGCGTACAGCACAGCACATCAAAAATCAATCTTACTTACTACATTTTTAATGTTTTTGATTTTTTAATAAACGATATATTACGTTTTCTATACAAAGTTAAACAAATTATTTTGGCCGACATAACCATTGTCTCACACCTTCACGGTTCACCCCAAATATCAATGAATTTATTCAGATGCTTCTTGGAAACGGTCTGCAATGTTAGATATTAACTTTTCGAATTCATCTTTTGCAACTTCTTGACCTCTACTTGGTTCAAAGAACTTTGCAGAAGAGACGGAATGCTTGACATCAGATGTGGATTCAGCTAACTTAGACCATTGTGCACCACCAGCAACCGCTTTTTGTGCTTCGTCATAATATGACACAAAAGTACGCATCATATCATAGGTCTTCCAAATTGGACAGAACGCATCGTAAGTAGAGTAACCATTTTGTTGAAGGAAATCTTCTTTAATCAAAGTAGCAACATCTAAAACAATCTTATCAGAATCAGAAAGTGCAGATTTACCAACCAATTGAACAACTTGTTCTAATTCTTCAGCATTAGATAAAATTTCTCTAATCTTATCTCTTAATGTAGCGAAATCCGGATAGTTAGAGTCATAGAATTTTCCAAGAACATTTGTATATTTAGAGTATGAAATAGCAGTGTTAATAGATGGGAAATGCTTTCTTTGAGCTAATTTCTTATCTAAACCCCAGAAAACTTGTGTAATACCCAATGTAGCAGTAGTAACTGGATCAGAGAAATCACCACCAGCTGGAGAGACAGCCGCAACAATTGAAACAGAACCTTCTCTATCTGGAGAACCTAAAGCAATAGACTTACCAGCTCTTTCATAGAAAGAAGCTAATTTAGCACCCAAATATGCTGGGAAACCTTGATCAGCAGGCATTTCACCCAATCTACCAGAAATTTCTCTCAATGCTTCAGCCCATCTAGAAGAAGAATCAGCAATCATAGAAACATTCTTACCTTGATCTCTGAAATATTCAGCTAATGTAATACCCGTGTAAATAGAAGCTTCTCTAGCCGCGACAGGCATGTTAGAAGTGTTCGCAACTAACGTAGTTCTCTTCATAATTGGTTCCTTTGTACCACTAATTTCAGTGAATAATTCTGGGAATTCCATCAAAACTTCCGCCATTTCATTACCTCTTTCACCACAGTTATGGACTAAAGCTAAGTTGGAAAGCATGTACATATGATCTGAAGTTTCATCAAGAGTAATACCATAATATTCTTCTTTCTTGTTTTCAACTAATTCAAAGTTGAATAAGGTTGGCTTTCTAGAAAACTTAACATTAGAGTAGCTGAAACCTTCAATGGTATTACGAAGAACACCTGCAAGAGGAGCACCATTCAAAGTAATTTTATAGTTATTAGTAGAAACAATAGTAGAAGCTTCAATACCTAAAGAACGTGCAAGCTTAGTAACACCTTCAGAAACAGATTGGAAAATGGTATCAATAACAGCATTCTTAGAACCATCAGCGTTGGAAACTAAAGAACCATCAGCATCAATTAAACCTGCCAAGAACATTTCTCTGACAGCAATATCATCAGTTGCAATATGGGAAGGAACAGATTTTTCAACACCAGATTCAGTAATTTTCTTTACACCAAATGATTCAAGAATGGTTTCAAAAAATGAGATTGGTGATTTAGTATCAGCAACTTCCATATCATCGGAAGAATAGACAGTTTCAGATGACGAAAAGATGGAATTAGCATCGGAAACATCTTCTTTTGCAGATTCTGGTTGAGTTGATTCAATTTGTTCAAATGAAGAACCAGTACCAACCCAAGCACCTAATGAGTAAGCTAATTGTGGAGCTTGTGCCTTGATTTGACCTTGTGTTTCCATCATTTCTCCTAACTTACCAGATTCATAGTAAACTGGATTAATTAATTGTGAGGTTTGGGATTTAACATTAGCATCGACTGAGTAGTAGTCTTTTGCTTCAACAATCCAGTTAATGTAAGATGGAAGTTCTTGAACGAATTTAGTAACATCTGATTCGGAAACTTCTTCAGTCTTTATTTGAACTAATTCATTTTCAAGTGCAAAGAATTCAACAGTAGAAATACCATTATTATTAGAGACAGAGACATTTTGTTTAGTTCTTAAAATAAGCTTGTGGTCTGCAGAAATAGTGAAATCCATAAGATTGGCAGCAATATCTCTATTTGGAACTGATTGACGAATATCATACATAGTTTCAACACCTCTTGGTAAACCGATAACATGTCTTGGCATACCATCTTTACCCATAACAGTTTCACCAACACAAATTTCTTCAATTGATTTATCTTGACCATTAGCCATCATGACTTGAGTACCCTTTGAGAAACATCCCACATAAATAATAACATCAGAGTTAGAATATTTGGATAAAGATTGAGAAATAACGGTCTTACCACAACCAAAAGCACCTGGAATACAAGTAGTACCACCTTGAACACAAGGGAATAATGCATCTAAAACTCTTTGACCAGTTAATAATGGATAATTAGCAGAAAGTTTAGAAGCAACAGGTCTTGGGACTCTGACGGGCCAAGTGTGCATCATTGAGTATTTTGATACGACACCATCGAATTCAACTTCTAATAATGGTTCATCAACAGTATAAGAACCTGCATCTGCAATGGAAACAACAGTACCTCTAGCTCTTGGTGGTAATAAGATTTTATGATCAGAAAGTAAAGAATTTTCAAAAGCCATACCAAAAATGTCACCACCAGTGATATGATCACCAATTTGAAATTGACCTGGAGTGAAATCATACTTGACAGTTCTAGATAAAGCTGGTGTATCAACACCTCTTGGAATATAAATGGATTGAGACATTTCCTTAATTGCTTTCAAAGGTCTTTGAATACCATCATAAATGGTTTCCATTAAACCAGGACCTAGTTCAACAGATAATGGTTTACCTGTTCTTAAAACAGGGTCACCAACAGTGACACCTGCAGTTTCTTCGTAAACTTGGATAGTTGCTTTGTCTGCATCGATTCTAATGACTTCACCAACTAAGTTATCGTGACCAACTCTGACTAATTCATACATGGCACAACCAATCATATTTTCTGCAATAACGACTGGACCAGAGACAGAGTAAATTTGACCATATAATGATTCATCTTCGTCATCAATCGAAAGATTTTTAATTGCTTTACGTGCGTTTTCCATAGCTCCCGCCTGTTAACAAATAATCAATTAATCAATCAATATGGGGAAGTTAAATTGAAAAAAAAATACGTTAGTATAATGTTCAATTATAAAATTTATTAATTTGTTAAATGTCAGATTATAGTGTTGACAACATTTATAAATACTGAACTTGAATTAGATCTTAAATTAATAATTATTGCCAAGACATAACATTGTATGAAATGCTATTTTCGCAAATCTTTCTTTACCTTGAAGATATAATTTTTCCATTGAGGGAATATAACATAATTCTAGTAATAGATACATACCATTGTGATTGCTATGTATTACGAGTGTTGTTGTTGTTGTTGTTTGATATGCCCAAAAAGAATATTGCAGGAACGACCAGTTGGAATGGAGGTAATCAATCATGTAGAGATAAAGCGGCCACACCATGTATAATCGTATAGGAATGGAAGCAGCCATCTTCGCAACTTGCTTATTACTTATTATATACATGTATCTATTAAAAAGTAGCGAACAAGGAGAAATGGCTTTTCAAAATTGCGTCGATCGACCACTTGCCATATTAATTTGGCGCCGATCGACGCCAATGATCTCCTATTTCCTATTGCCTATTTCGACTATATATTACTGATTGAACATTGAATATTTAACAACTGTTATTTAACATTTTAACACGAATACACATTTATTATTACGATGACAATAGAGTATTCAATATGGTATTTGAAAAATTCTCAGTGAATGACTGTGAAGTTACTGACGGTTTTAAATTTAATGTTGATTGAATAACTGTCGGAAATGTTGCTAAATTGCTTATAACTTCAATTCCAATTATAAATGAAAAAGGTTTAACATTTTTTTAATACAGATGAAAATGAGATTGCAACTTCAAAGATAGTTGTATCACAATTTTGTACTTTCTTATGATGATTCAATAAAAAGTGCAAATTCCGACAGTACAGTTGAATGGACCAAACTTGAGATTGAAAATAATATTGATACATCTCTACAAGAGTTGATAGATACAGGTATATTCACAAATATATGATAATCATTGCAATGAAGCTTTTCAAAAATCATGAATATATTTGTGTGTGTCAGTATGTGTTGTCACTTTCTCCTTTTTAAATCTATAAACGACGTCAATCCTATACTATACACAAAAACTATCAAAATACAAAAAATATTATTATAATAATAATGATAATGATATAATAACCACTTTTAAGCTTTGTCAAGCTGCAATCTTTCATTTCTATTTCCCAATTTTTCCAATTTTAAAAAGACATCACTTCCATACCCTTCAACAGTACACATTTCCAAAACACCATTCCAATAATCTGTGTAAATCTTACACATTGGCAATGAAACACCAAGGGTATATTCAAATGGTCTTGATGCTAATGACTTTAACATAGAATTTTGATTTTGAGAACTACTCATTTCCATTTGTCCGATATTATCTAAAACGCCAGCTAATTTTTCTGGCCTCTTCATTTTATGTACTTGGCGTTTTTGAAAATATTGATGTTCAATAATAGGTAATCTCGTTGGTAAATCAAGACCTGGTAATTCATGAAAATGATCAAGATATTTTTTAGCAATTTCAGGATTTCTACCAAATGACCAAATTGCTTCCAGTTTTTCAACTGGCATACCACCACCTTGATCTGAAAATTTTAATGTCATTTCATATTTTGTATTAGTGATACTAACAATAACAGGAGGTGGCTTTAATTTGTTAAAATCTGGTTTTCCCTTATTAAGTTTAACAAATTGTTCAATTGTAGATTTAAGTGCATTTCTTAAAACTTCAGTAAATATATAACTTAAATGATTTGTCATAAATTGAAATTTAACATCTTCACCATTAATAATCATTTGTGGCATTGGTAAATTTGGGTATAAACTTTGTAAAAATGTAATTATCATATTATAAGACATATTTAATTGTTCATGAGCAGAAACATATTGGAAAGCTTCTCCTATATAATCAGGTGGTTTAATCTCTTCTTTAACATCTCCTTTATGTAATTTATATGATTCCATAAAAGTTTTTGACATTGATATATGTTGATTCATAATGACTCTTCTACTTATTCTTGATCTAACCATTGATGACATAAATTCATCTAAATCAGATTGTGACATAATTTTTAAAATGGAAACTTCTAATGCACCCATCATTAAATGTGGTAAAACAATCAAATGATCATCTAACATATTAACAACAAATTCACAAAAATCATCATTTTCTTCTAATGTTTGAATCTTTTCAACTTTTCTAAAAGCATTGAAACAATGATAATAGCTCTGATAAACTTGATTGAGATGATAATTGCTCATAACTTTATATGGTAGTTTTTGTAATTCATGAATTTTCAAGCTTAATCTGATAGGTAATTCAGTTCTTACAAAATTAGCACTAGCTATAATTTTTTCAGGAGTCATCTTTTTTCCAAAATTAGCCAAATGACGTAGAGTAACAGGATGTGCATCTTTCTTTGACCAGTTTAGTAATATTGAATTTTGATAGAAATGTTGTTCATTCAGAATCAATGATCCTGGATGAAATGGTTGCAGTCGATTGATATTGCTGTTAAGTTCTTCCAGAAGTAGTCTCCTCCCACTCATGACGTTTGCTGTATTAAATGTAAGGTATTGGAAAGGTACGATTTGTCTGATACGAAAGATGTAACAGATATCAGATAGTATTAACATGGTCCATCATATACAGAATACAGAATACCGATTGCTATTGCTATCGTTTGATTTGAATTACTAATTTACTTCGCTGTAGAATGTAGAATGGGATGGGGACTCTCACTTTTCTTTCTTACTTACTGTAACAAGATACAAGATCACGTTATTTCCCCGCATCTGATAGCTGTCATATAGTCAAGCAGTCACATTTCTACAACCAACTGCTAATGGCAATAATACTATTTCTGCCTTGTCTGATGAATATAGGAGATACAATATTATGCAAGAAGGAAATATAGGATTGTATAGGTTGTATGGGAATAGCAAGACATGAAATAAAAAAAATAGAGAATACACTTCACGACTTTCTGATAATCATCTCCAATCCCTCGGAAAAATAATTAACAGTTAACACACTTCCTCTTACTATAAACTTATTTGGCAAACCTTTTCAGTTTTCTTTGATAGCTTCTATTGTAACAAATATCTTTTTCTTTAATAGGAACTAGGTTAGTTTTTAACAAGTTAAATCCCTGTTATTTTCTTCTTGATGATATAATATTCGTTGTACTTCGAAAGACTGACCGGCTCCACTTTCCCAAATAGGCAACACTCGAGCTCTTTCACATTATTATTTCAAATGATAAAAAAAAGATAATAAATAGATATAAAAAGAGTAGAAATCCCACCATGTATTAGTTTTATTATATATATAACATTGTCCCATATAATTTCTCATCTTCTTGGTTTTGTTATCCTTTCCCCTCTATGACTAATTTAAATTTAGTAACTAAACATAATGAAGCTATTAACATCTATTTTATTAAGTACACTTTTATCTATCGCTAATGCACAATTTATTCCACAAGAATTTATCAGTGGTTACGCAGATTCTGCAATTCATTCTTTGGAATTACCAGTAACATTTATTGATAGTATTTTTGGTGATATAATTAACACACCAGAAGTTACCTTGCTAAAGAAACAAAAGGTTTACTCAGGAGAAATTTCAATCCCAGAATTTAATCAAGTTCAATCATCTTCATTACATCAATACTATAAATCCAAAAATATAGAATTTCCGAAAAAAAATTATGTCTCTGATATTATTGAAAACGAAGAGTTATATTCAGGTATAGTTTCATTTGCTCACTTACCAGTTCAAAAATGTTTTCAAAATTTTAATGAAAATATTGATATTGCAATTGTTGGTGCACCATTCGATTCCGGTGTTTCTTATTCTCCAGGTGCAAGATTTGGTCCAAATGGTGTAAGGCAAGGTTCTAGAAGATTATCTGGCGGTATCTCAGCAATTAGAGGAAATACTAAAGAATCTAAATTATATAGATTACCAATTTATGATACCGGTTTACGTATGGTAGATTGTGGTGATGTTCCAATGATTCCATTCGATTCACGTATTGCTCTTGATCAATTATATCGTGGTCATCATGCAATTCATAAACATAATTCAACAGAGAAATCTAAAAATTTTAATAAAACTAGAGTGGTCACTTTAGGTGGTGATCATACCGTAACTTTAATAAATATTAAGAGTGCATATGAAACTTTTGCTGATGATGATGAAGGACTTGCAATTATCCATTTTGATTCTCATATTGATACTTGGGATCCTAAAGTTCTTGGTGGTGCAGTTACTAAATATGCAAGTTTAAACCATGGTACTTTCTTACATTATGCAGCTGAAGCAGGTTATATTTCAAAAGGAAATTCAGTTCATGTTGGTATTCGTGCCCCATTTATTAGTGATAATGATGAAGTTCATGATCATGATTGTGGTTTTGAAATTATTACATCTAAAGATGTTGATACATTAACTCCAAGAGGTGTTGGTCAAAAAATTAAGGAAATAGTTGGTAATCGCCCTGTTTATTTGACATTTGATTTAGATACATTTGATGCAGGTATGATCAATTCTGGTACATTAGAAGCAGGTGGTCTAAATTCTAGAGAAATAATGACAATAATAGACGAATTAGAAGGTATTAAATTAGTCGGTTGTGATGTTGTCGAAGTTAGCACTCCACCAAATACTATTGGTAATGATATCACTGGTCTTTACGCAGCTCAAGTTATTGATGGACTTTTAGGATTAATGGTTGTTACTGAATTGGATTAATTGCATTTTTTATCTTGTTTATATTATCGTATATTATAATATCAAATGTTATTATCGTAATATAGTTACTTCTCGTATTATTTTACAGAATAGAATGTAATAAAAAGAAAGTGTGAATTAATGAATAAACAATAAACGTTACTGTACGATGTACTATGTACAATCTTTCTCGCCCCAAAATGTAACATGAAAAATGTCTCTAACTTTACACTCTTCACTTCATAACTTTCAACGTTTAACATCCACATATAACTGCAACCAAGGTTAAATTCTAGTTAGTCATTAAGAAAAAAACTGCAAAAATAAAGTCAGGAACAATAATTAGCAATGAGTGGACATAAAGTAGTATCGATATCTTCACTTTTATCCCCTAGGATTGATGATATTGAACCTAACATTGCAAACACGAGTTTTAGTAATGATATAACAAATGTGAATAAAGTTACATTGGAATCTCCATTTACTGAACCAATGAACCCAATACCTCCAGTGATACCCATACAATTAGAGAAGGTAAAATCTGCAGAAGTACAACGAAAAATATCTAGTCCTATGTCTGTTATGAATTTAATGAATTCTCCAATTTTGGAAACACATAATCAAACACAAACCTCAAGTAATGATGTTGATATACCAATTATTCAAGAAACGACATTGCCAACGAAAATAATGGAAAATGTCACAAAGAAGAAAGGAGTTATATCAAAGAAAGATGTAAGTATTTCTGATAAGAAAGATAAATCAAAGAAATATGATAGTATGAACGAGCCTGAACAAGAAAGTGGTCCAATAATAGTCAGTATAGATATTCCATTATCCACTCATAACGACATACATACAGAACATAACTTTTCTAAATTAGTAGAGGAAAAATATGGAAGTAATGAAACTCAAGCACCTTTGGCTAAAGGTTTATGGAATTTTGATGGTGATGACCAAGATGGAGATTATGACGATGAAGAAGAGGAAGATGCTGATTTGGATGGTGAAACTACAGGTATTTCTAATGGTATAATTAATAATAATGAAGATGAAGATGAAGATGATATAGTGAAGGCATTAAAAATTAAATTTACTCCAGGAATGAATGATATGGAAAAGGAATCTCTTGTTCTTAAAGAAATCCATCGTCGTAAGATGGTTAATAATAAACGTATTGGTAAATATGATATTGATGATCCATTCATTGATGATGAAGAACTTGAATTTGAAGAAGAAACTGGTGCAAATGCAGATGGTTGGTTTATATGGCATGGTAAATTAGATATAAGTAAAAAGAAAAAGGTTTCATCACCAGAATCTAAAATTGACAAGAATATTAAATACAACAAAACAAATACCACCGGAATGGTATCAGCTAGTAAATCAAAACCTAATAATAGTAATAATTCAACATTGTTAGACATTGCAACTATATCTCCAACTACTTCGGAAATTGATAAACGTAGGAAGGCTACAACTTCAAATTCTGAACTTCCAACTCTAAAGAAAGCCAAAAAGGTTGGACGAGCTGATAAAATTGAAAAGATAGTAGATAAAAAGAATGAAATTAATGATAAATTGGAAGACAAGACAAAAAAATCTACTGCAAGCAAGGAACAAGTTAATGTTCCAGCAAAAGAAGTTCCAGCGAAAGATGTTTCTGACAATAAACTCATTATTGGATCATTTGGTTTTGGTGTCTAATGAATAATGAGAAAAACATCTTGTAATAAAACTTTGTATTTTTAGTTAATTAGGTATTATTACTGTTATATAATGATAATTGATTTAAAATTTATTATTTATTTAAATACACTCACGTGATACAAGATTTTTGCACAAACAACAAAATTCAGCCACAACAAGTTTTTTAATTTTTTTTTTTTAATTTTTCAATTTTTTTATTTTATTAGGACCACTATGTTAACATGTATCTTGAAAATTTTCCAAAACTTATCGACTGGAATTATTCGTTATCTAAATAAAATCATAATTATAAAAATAGAAGTAATAATAAATAAGATCACCAAAATGAGAGGAGGTTGTGGGTGTGCTTTGAAATTAGCAACTATTACTGCAATTTTAACAACAGTTGTAGTTGAAGCTTTTCATAAATATTATTTACAAGATGGTAGACTAACATTATTAGATTATGTACGAAGTTTATTACCAATTTATCAAGTAAAAGATATTCCAACGACAATTATTTCAAAGCAAAATGATGGTAAAAAAGAAAGATTTATTAGAACATCTGAAAATACAGTTAAACATTTACCTGAAGAATATTCGGAAGAATTAATTTTAGAGCAATTAACTAGAAATTATTCATTTTTATCAAAGTCAGGTATGGAAAAGATTCGTAATTTAAGAGTTATAATTGTTGGTGCAGGCGGTGTTGGATCCAACGCAATTATTTCATTAGTTCGTTCAGGAATTTCTAATATTCGTATAATTGATTTTGATCAAGTTTCATTATCATCACTTAATAGACATGCATGTGCAACATTAAAAGATGTTGGACGTAGTAAAGTTGAATGTTTAATTGATTTTATTGCACAAATTGCACCTTGGTCATCTGCTGAAGGTATTAATGAATTATTTAGTATTGAAAAATCCGAAAGACTTTTATTAAAAATGGATGATGGTTTAAAACCAGATTACATTATTGATTGTATTGATAATATTGATACTAAGATTGAATTATTAGAATTTTGTTATAAAAATGAAATCCCAGTTATCTCATCAATGGGTGCAGCATGTAAATCTGATCCAACTAGACTTAATATTGGTGATGTTAGTGTTTCTGATGAAGATGCATTAGCTAGATCTGTTCGTCGTAGATTAAAAAAATTAGGTATATCAACAGGTATTACAACAATTTTTAGTGCTGAAAAGCCAGATCCAAGAAAAGCTTCATTATTACCACTTGCTGATGAAGAATTTGAAAAGGGTAAAGTTGAAGAATTAAGTGCATTACAAAATTTTAGAGTTAGAATATTACCTGTATTAGGTACAATGCCAGGTATGTTTGGTTTAGCAATTGCAACTAGAATAGTTACAGAAGCTGGTGGATATCCAGTTGAACCAATTGAAGGTAAGAATAGATATAAAGTTTATGATTCCTTATTTCAAAGTTTAGCTGGTCAACAAACTAGAATTGGTATTAAAGATCAACGTACACCATGGGTTGCATTATCTGACGTTCAATATATTATTGAAGAAATTTGGAGAGGTAAAAGTCCCGTCAGTGGATTATCTACAAGATTAACTTTAAGTCGTTGGTACCCTGAACAAGAATTAGGTATGCAGAATATTGTTATTTTAACTAAAGAAGAACAAAGAGAACATGAAAAGAGAGTTTTAATTGGTGGTGAAAAAATTGAAGATGTTTATTCACCTGATGTTATTAAGCGTGTTATTGAAAGGTTTGAAGAAGAGAAATATTATTCTCAATTTAGATAATTTTAATAATCTAAAATTATATTGTAATGATTGTATATTTATTAATAAATATAGATTATAATATGTACATAATAAAAATTTTAAAAAATAACTATAGATTTGAACTTTTACCAGTTGGATCGAATTTTTTTGCTTTATTAACAGCGATTTTAATTTCATTAGTTCCAAATTTACCAATTTTAAAACCCATTCTTTGTAAACGAGCTACAACCCATGGAGTAATTGCAGCTGTAATTGGTAAACGTATAAAAACTAATGATTTATGCAATGCATAAGCAACAGCAAATTCAGTTAAAAATGTTGATGATTTTTTTTCTTCATTTTCACCTTCACTTTCACCTTCATTATTTTGATTATCTTGTTTAATCTCTTCAGTTTTAGTCTTGTACCCTATCATTGAAAAAAAATCATCTTGCATTTCTCTAATTTTATCTTCACCAGCAGAATGTACAATTATATAACAAATTGGTAAATCAATTAATGATAAACCTAAATAAACACCTAAAGCAGAATAACCATATTGATGAATTAATTTTTTAATACCAGTTGGTGCCTTTGGTGGTGTTGCATGTTTAATAGTATTTGATGCCGAAGATTGAAATCTTGCCTTTATATTATTTAAAAATAGTTTTGAAAGCGGTATCTTTGAGTTTATAAGAGTTGATCTTTTTAGTATTGAAAACATCTTTTCTTATTGAATAAGATATCTATGAATCAAGAATATTATAGTTTATAGAGCTGGAAAGAAAAATCTAATATATTTTAAGTCTTTCTGTATTACATTAATTTGTTCAAGCCATTAAAGTCCAATACCACCTAACACCTAATGAAGTAAAATTTTGAACTTGTATAGCCAAAGTCTTAGCGCGGGAGAAGTCGGGAATAGGGAATAGGGAATAAGGAATAAGGAATAAGGAATAAGGAGTAAGGGATAGAGGATTTTGAACTTTGTCAAGTAATAGTTAAATAATTATTAAATATTGTTAATAAAATAATATAGCATATAGCATATATGTATATATATCAGGAAATCTATTAGTTAAATAATGATTCTATAAAAGAATACTAAAAAATAATTTTAAAAAATAAAAAAATAATTTTAAAATTAAAAATTAAGACAAAGTCGTCTATAAAGATCATACTTATATGAAAGACTTTGATAATGAAAGAAGGAAAATATAAGGGGAGAGAAAAAACATAAAAACACCAGGATTTAAATGACCAGCACCATTAATTTATAAATTAATTGAAAATAAGCATGAAAAGGAAGAAGAAATAAAAATTTTTATTTGATTATAATTTAGCTTTAATTTCTCTACCAACAGTACATTTAATTAAACCATTTGGATTAGCAGCTGGATAGAATAAAACATTATCATTATCAAGACCTTTCCAAGATAAATCAAATAAAATATAATGCTTGTTTGGTAATGAATATGTAACGTTATAAACATAAGGACAAACATCTAAGATATCAGAGCACATATTATACATAGTTGCTTGAACAGATGGAGAATTTTCTAATGCAAATCTATCAAGAGTAATTTTTAAAACTTTAGATAAAGTTTGATCGAAAATACCTTGATCAGCTAATTTGTAAATATTTTTAATTGAACCAATTTTTTTATTATCAAAATTCCAAGTACAATCGATATCAGTTGATAAAATTCTATCATTAGTTGGAGCTAAAGTTGTATAATCACAAACATTATAATTAACAAAACCCGAACCAGTTGATTTTAAAACAGTTAAATCTTTTAAAGTTGAAGAAAGTTTAAAATCACCATTTCTTTTAAATGATAAATCAGTAATTTTAACATCTTCACCATCTTTTTTAAATGAATGATCATGAATTTTACCATTAACTTCATATTTTGTCCATTTATGTTGAGTAATATGAACATCAACACCTGATACATGAGAATATTTATTAATAAAATGTTCAGATAAGTGAGCTGCAAATCTTTCAATTGGCCAAACATCATTAGTTCTAGCTTCAACTAAAATTGTATTTTTAACAGTATCTGTTGGTACAATTGGAGAATTATCAGCTTTAGTATAAGATACATCAAAATTACCAGTAAGTAAAACTCTAACTGTAGCTTCCAAAACTTCTTGCTTTTCAGGATTAAATTTATCCTTTTTAACTTTTAAGAATTTAACATTATCTTTACCGTAAGTAGAATCTTGTAAATATGCCATTTTTTTTAATTAATTTAGTTTTTTTGTGTAATTGAGTGTTTGATTGATGATATATAGGAAGACAAAGAAGAAGAAAAGAGGGAGAAATGGAATTGAAAGAAAGAAAAAGAAGAAAGAGAAAGAGAAGAAGATTCTGAAAAAAGTAAGAAAGAGGATAAACCCTCCTTTTATACAAAAGTGAAAATCAAACTGAGATCATTCCAAATGCCATACTAAAAACTAAAAACTCAAACTCAAACTCAAAGGTAAAACGTAAAACGTCAAATTGGCGATGCGTGGCAGTTGACATTAATTTGGAATTTGGCAGATTGCTGATAAGCAGAGTTACTCACTACGTAATGGTTACTGGTTACTGGACCCCAGTACAGTCCCAGCGGAAGACAAGGCCTTCAAATCACACCACCAGTAGCAGAACGTGTTGATAGTTACCAAGCTGCAACGAACAAGGTATATACCAAGAACTGTAAGACAAAGAACAAAGAACAACGCCCCTCCTAAAAACATGAAAAATGAAAATCTGTAAACATCGTCGGCCATCTCCGTGGCACAGCACAGCCCGGCACAGCCCGGCACAGCCCGGCACCCCAGTGCACAACCGGTCTGCCGGGTGTCGGATGTTGATAATGGTCGTAACAGGTAACAGGTAACAGGTAGCAGGTCTTTGGATCTTTTGATAAAAGATGGTAACAGACGATAACAGTGACAGCTTCATGATAAGATTGTGTCAAGAAACTTAATTTATCAACATCCGGTTGGCAGGTAACAGTTACTAGTACTAGTTGCTGCCCCTTTCTCTGAATCAGCTGATATATCCTATTATCAGATCTATTATCAATTTGTAAAAATAACAATAAATAACAATAACAATACACTTCATAATTTATAACAGTATTGATCTTATTGTTTTAAGTCTGAAAACTTCTTTATTCTACTCTCTCTCTATATATATATATATGGTCGGATCCCCGATTCAAACTAAAAAAAAGGATATAAAATATAAATATTTAAGTAAATTTAATATTATAAATCATTTCTCTTATATTCATATGTGCTAGAGATAGTTGTAAAATCATTATCCTTTTCTTTATAATAATCAAATCCATTCTTTTTAATATATAAATTAGCATGTTTACCATATACAACACCTGGTGAAAATATAACCATAATTAATGCAGATAATCCAATCATTAAACCTTCTAAAATATCAAAATATATTTCCTTTGTTGATAAATGTGATAACCAACCACTTGATGTTTCAATTAATCTATAAATTGATCTAGTATAAACTAAAATAACTGTAATTGATATACCTAATAAATAAAAATGAATTAATTTTTTAAATTTTTTTCTATTTCTTAATTCATGATAAATTGGATTAAATTGTTCTTCATTAAATTCTTTTTTACTTTTACGTACTTTCCATAAAAAGCTATACCAAAAAAATTGAAATATTGAAATTGTTAAAACTTGAAATGCCAAACCACCAATCATTACATATCTACCGATTTCTCTACTACTTGGTGCATCACTAATACCACCACCAGCAGCTTGAACAAATATTGAAATAACATCACAAATAATGAAAATAAGTGAATAATTCATTGGTTTTAAAAATGAGAAATGATTACCAAAAATTAAAATTAATTGTGCTAAAATATAATAAATTCCAGCCATTAAAAAACATGGTGCAACAGTAATACAAACTAATTCCATTATATAAGCTTTACTACTATTATCATTAATTGTATACCAAATTCTACCTGAATATCCAATAATTTCAAGAAGTAATCCAATCCCCCATGTATTAAGAAACCACCATTGATGATAATATACACATTCAATTAAATTAATTGTGTAAAAAATTGAAAATACAATAACATATCCAATACCACTTGCTAATTTTGGTGTATCTCCATCAATGAATTTTCTAGAAATTAATTCAATTGTATCCATCTTAATTTGATTGATTTATTGATTGATTAATTGCTTCCTTTATTTTCATCAACTTAAAATAAAACAAATAAGCAAGGGAAACATCGATCTATATATAGAAATCAGTAAATGCAACATTGAATAAGCGGGCTCGAAATTTTTAAAATTCGTTTCTTCAATTCATGATATCAATCAATCAGTTACTGATTACTGATTACTGATTACTGCGGATTATGGATTATGCTTATATCCTATATCCGACACCACAAAGCTGCACTGTGCACGATCCAGGAGCCACGATCCACGATCATTTAAATTAATTAGATAACGTGCCTAGAGTTATTGCTATTGCTACTAATACATGATCATCGACTATTAATCATTACATGTATAATATGAATAGCGGTTTTAAATAGTGATCATTAATTTTATAAGACATAACAGGATTTATAAATTTATAGCGTAAAAAATAAATTGTGGGAAAATGGAGAATGAGAAATATTGACATCATAAAAGGTAAAGTAAGTAAGTAGTTAAAACAATTTAAGAAAATAAAAATGAAAATGGAAAACTGATAATTAAAACCCAACAAATAAAAAACATTAAGATAAAAAAAAGTAAAATAAAGTAAAAAAAAATTAATAAAAAAATTCCAATAAACCATGGATATATTTCATATATATTTCGTAAATTCGTTAATTAATAATAATGATAATCAAAGCAGCAAATGAATTTAAACACATTATTCTAATATAATCTTCATCAAATGATTATAAATATTCATCTTTACTTTCTAAAAATATTCTCAAATGAAATAATACATCACTTAGATGTTTAAAATTAACAAATTTAAAATTTTTATCATAAATAAATCCAAATAAAAATCCACCAATTTTTAAAAATTTAAATGGTAATTTGAAATTAATTAATTCATTCATAATTAAATCACGATCATGAAATACAACTAATTCATCAGAAACAATTTCATTAAGTGTACGTTCTTCTTCACGTAATTTTTGATGATTTTCTCTAAGAACACGATCAATTTCCTCCTCATCATCATTCTTATTAAGATTATCATTAAAATTATTATTATTATCATTTAAACCATTCATATTAATATTAATATTAAATTCTTGACCAGTTTCAAAATCTTCATAATTATAATTATGTTTCAGAAATTGTTCTAAATTTAAAAAAATCTTAAAAAATTTAAGATAATATTTAAATAAAACTTTGTCAAATTTTTGTAATGTTTCTTCACCTTCTTCAAGATTATTATTATTATTATTATTATTATTATTATTATTATTATTATTATTATTATTATTATTATTATTATTAATATCGTTATTATCATTATGCTTTTCACTCATAAAAATTGATGAATTCATTTCAAAATATTGTAAAAATGTATAATTTGTTAAATTATTAAATTTCATTCTAATTTTAAAAAAATTTTCATAATTTGTTAAAAATTTAACAATAATTAAAATTACATCAAATAAAATTTGTGAATCAATACTAAGTTTATGTAAAACATTTAAATTAATTTTGTTTAAACTATTGTAATTATAACTATTGATTATATCATCTTTTTCCTTTTCAGAAATAAATTCATCATTTGATAAATTTGGTGGTGGAGTTGAATAAATATTATCTAATTGTTTAATTGTTTTATTTTTTAAAATAAAACTTGGTGAAATTGTACCCATAAGTGAATTATCTTCATTAAAAAATACTAATTTTAATATATTAATTGAATTTTCAATTAAATGAATTAATTCATCTTGAAATTTTTTATTTTTTAATTCATCATCTCCATAATTAAAACATGCAATATATTGTTCATTAATATCAGTAAAAGATTTTAACCAAACACTTTCTTTAATTTTATTTAAACTAATAATTGAACTCAGTTTTAAATTTAAATAATAATTAAGTATTTTACAATCATTGTAAACTTCACTTGATTTATTATATAATATGCATGCATTAACTAATAAATCCCAAATTTGACCAATTTCACGAATCTTTTCAATTGAAATATTACCACAACCAATATCTTCAACAATACAATTTCCAACATTATTATTTAAATTATTATTATTATCATTATTATTATTATTATTATCAATATTTGATTTTTCATTACTTAATTGTTTAAAATAAACTAATTGATGAAAACCATTTTGTAAACAAATTAAACCAAATTCACTAACATGATTATTTAATAAAAAATTTTTATTATCAATTAAACCAGTTTTTTTATTAAATTTTGATAAATCAATTGTAATTAAATCTCTAATAACATCTTTAAAATTTTTAGCATGAAAATCAAAATTTTCAATTAATTTATAATATTCTTCAGAACTTGAACATTCCCATAATAAACTTGCACTTGGTAAATCAATATTTAAATCAGATATATTTAATGATGGAACAATATTATATAATGTTGATAATAATGTTGAAACATGAAAAATCATATGAATTGTACGAATTGTTGATTCATAATCAATAAATAATTTATAATCTTTATCAATATTACTTGGAATTTTTAATTCATTAATACCAGATGATTTAATTAATGCATTAAGTGCATGAACTTGCCTTATAATTACTGATAATGAAATTTCTTCATCAGCAAATAAACCATAAATAACACTTAATGTTAAACTTTGAATCAGCCATAATGGTGATGAAGTTGAAGTTTGATCACCATTATTACCACCACAAGTTTTCAAATTTTTACGACTTTCTAAATAAACATGAATACATCTTCTTGAAATTTCATATAATATAGCAGCATCTTCTTTCTTATTTGAAACAACAGCTCCAATAGTTGTAACTAATAATGGTAAACAAACAATTGAAACTTTAAAATTTTCAATAAAATTTTCATCTCTAATAACTTTAATTTTTGATCCAATATAAGATTTAGATTCAATTTCACTTATACTATTTTTCATTGCTAAATCAGTTGCTTCTTTAATTAACCAATATTCATTTAATACACCTTTATGAATAAATGGATGATGTGGTAAAAATTTACTTATAAATTGATCAACATATAAATTTAAAATATCATTTGTTAAAAGTTCTGGAGTTGGAGTACCAAAAAATGGATAATCTGATAATCCTTTATTTACTAATTTTGAAATATTATTAGTAAATAAAAATGCTTGAGAATATGAAGATAATGAAGTATTATTAAATTGTTCTTCAAATGATAATTTTTTAAATTCATGATTAAAATTATTAGAATTTTTGATTTTTTTCTTTGAAATTTTTATTTCATTGATATTAATTTTATTATTATTATTATTATTATTATTATTATTATTATTATTATTATTATTATTATTATTATTATTATCCTTTTCATTTAAATTAATATTATCCATTGAACATGTTGGTTCTAATAAAACAGGAGAAATTGTAGCTTCACTACCAATACTATTATCATTATATGTACCTAATAAACCATTACTATTAGATCTATTCATTTGACCAGGTTCATCACCACCATAAAATGAATAACCTTGAGGAACGCCATAAGCTTTAGCAACATGCATTTCATTAAGTTTTTCTAAATCTGCAATTGGTTGATTAAATAAAGTTTCTTGCCATGAAAGAACCTTTTTAGTTACACCTTCTAAAAGATCATTATCATTATTATCAATAAAATTATCAAAAGCATTAGAATTTGATTTAATAATACCATTATTATTAAAATTATCATAGTTATCATCATTATTGATATTAATATTAGAATCATGAAAATAATAATTATCTTTGTTTAAATTTTTTAGTAAATTTGAATTTTTCTTTGTATCATTTACATAAGAAATTTGTTCTAGTTGTTCTAAATTTAATTTATCTAAAACATTAATATTAGTATTTATATTTGATGAATTATTATTATTATTATTATTATTATTATTACTGTTATGATTATTATTATCATTATTAATATTAGAAATTTTTTCAAAAAGAGATTTTAAAACTTTACTATTACCCGTATTAAAATTATTATATTTAGAATCATTATTAATTATATGATTAGTATTAAGAATTTCATCTTGCATTATTGGAGAATTAGCTTTAAAAGGTAATGGATTATTCATAATATTAATTTTATTTTTTTTAGTTGGACTTGAAAGAGAATGATCAACCAGACGAGTTTTAAATAAGGATTCAGTAATATTTAAAGTTTCATCATCATAAAATGAATATCCATTGACAATTTCATTATTATTTTGCAAAGATCTATTATAGTTGGAGGTTGAATCATTCTTCAATTGCTGTGATTGTTTAAGATTATATTGTGGTTGTTGTGGTTGTTGAGGATCATGATTTTGATGATTCTGCTGTTTAACTTTGTTATTAATAAAATGATTCAATTGTTGAATTTCAGTTATAGCAGATTGATGATTACTATTATTATCATTTTCATTTAATTCATTATTTTCAGGAAATGAATTAAGCCATCTTTCTTGTTCATCTTCTAAACTATTAAATTGAGGTGTTGAAAATTCAACAGTTTCACTTGCATAAGGTTCAGGATTTGTCAGAGCATAATTTAAACCACTCATTGCTGAAAATGAAGCACGACGATAATAATTATAAGAATTAGATTGTAATTCATTAAAACGATCAAAATTATTTTCATTTTCATTTAAATTATCAAATGTAGCCATTGAAGAATTAATATCAGAAAAATCTGCAATTGAATTCATTTGATTATTATTAATTGGATATAAAGGTAGTTGAATATTAGTATTATAATTATTACTATTGTTATTTGGTGCTGCTGTTGTATGCCTATTATCATTATCATTTGTATCAATTAAGGTATTTATAGATTTATTATTATTGTTTTTATTTTCGGTATTATTATCATTATGATCCAATATAAGAGAATTATCTGTACTTATACTTGAAATACGTTTCATTATAATTGAATTTGATTTTGAATTATGGGAAATTGTTGAAGCAGAATTTAATGATTTTGAAGAAATTGAAGATACTGGAGTTGAAGAAGAATTTCTTAGAGAGGATGGTGTTAGACTTTTCAATACTTTACCCAGTAAAGATTTTGTTGTTGTATTTGAAGAAGTTGGTACTGGTTGTTGTTGTTGAGAATTATGATCAATTTGTGTTTCATCGATAATTTTATTAAAATCTTTTCCTGGATTTGAATTTGAATTTGAATTTGAATTTGAATTTGAAGATAATGAAGTAAGATTTGAAGATTGAGTTAAATTTGAAATATTTGAAATACAAGTACTTAAAGTTGAATTTGTTTCAATTGAATTTTGTTTAATTGAAGATTTTAATTTTTTAAATTTTAAATTTTCTTCGGCTTCTTGTTTTTGCATTAATTCAATTTCTTCCTTTTTCATATGTTTAATTGAACGTTTTCTTATTCTTGGAATTATATCTGCTGCACCTGCATGTAATTTTGTTGAATGTCTCAGTAATAAATCTCTTCTACTAAATTTTCTTGAACAAATATTACAAGTATAAGGTTTTTCCTTTGTATGTGAACGTTCATGCCTTTTCAAATGTTCTTGCCTTGCAAAAGCACGAGTACACGTTGAACAAACAAATAATCTTGGTTTACCAGATGGTGTTGAACCTTTTAAAGTAAATTCTTTATTAACAGGACCTCTTGAAGACATTTTACTTGTTGATAAATACCTTGAAATACCATCATCATCAGTGATTGTGATTGGTTCATCATTAGAATCATTATTAATTAAATGATTATTTTCTAATATATTATCATTTAAATTATCATTTGAAGGTTTAAAACGTGGATGAATTGAATGAATTGAATTATTTGAATTATTTGAAGATGGTTGAAATAAGGCAGGTTGATTGAATATTTTTTTTGTTAAAGTATCTTTATTCATTATTTTAGATTTAAATATATTGGGAAAAGGAAAGAAGAAAGAAGAAAAACGAAAAAACAAATGTAAATAATAATAATAAATAAATATTATTATTATATTTATTATTATTATAATAAGGTTGGGAAGAGCATAAAAACGAAGATGTGCAAGATTATTAAAATATTATGCTTCTTTTTCTTCTTATTTAAATTTATTCAATAGTTTATATGTATATATATAGTAGGATATGGTAATACACAGATTAGCACGGAAATAAAGAGACAGACACAAGGAAGAAAGCGGAAGGGAAGAAAGCAGGAAAGAAAGAAAAGCCATGAGCTGATAAG